>JAOUQT010126868.1:0-19096 GCA_025769995.1 Xyliphius kryptos | reverse complement strand
ATAAACCCACGACAGGACGCCAATCCATTGCTGGGCACACACTTACTCACACATCCACACACACTATAAAGGGCAATTTTAGTGCATTCAAGTTACCTGGAATCCTTGGGGTGGTAGCTCAGTGGTTAGGGTGTTCGGTTAGCAATCTAAGGGTTGTGGGCTCAAATCCCAGCTCCACTGTAATTACCAATGTGGGTCCTTGAGCAAGACCCTTAACCCTTATTGCTTCAGGGTGCTGTTTCAACCCTGTGTTCTGACCCCAACCACATTGGGATACTTGTAAGTCGCTTTGGACAAAAGCGTCTGCTAAATAACTAAATGTAAATGTTTTTTTTTTTTTTTTTTTGGATGTTCTTGGAATGTGGGAGGAAACCGGAGAACCCGGAGGAAACTCATGCGGACACGGAAAGAACATAAAAACTCCACCCAGATTGGGACTCGAACCGGGAATCCCCAGCAACTGAGAGTGCTAACCATTAAGCCTGGGTCAAGCTACTCTGAAAAAAAGTTTAATCTTAATAATACCATAAATAAAGCGATTATATATTTGATCAATAGTATGTTCAACAACACATCCTTTCTTAGATAACAGGAACCCAGTTTTGTAACATTTAAACCTATTGATTTAACTGATATGTTGGGAAATTGCACTTAAGCCAAGTTCATACAATGAAGGGGCGAGAAGAAAACCTATTTCTATGCAAATAGTGTTGACATGCACAGTCTATATTTTCCATTCATTATGAAGATGTAAATTGCTTTGTCACACACTTATTGAATTGAGATCTAAATTATCGCTTAATCTAGTTGAGCTGTGATCTATTTTTATGGGGCAGTGCTTTAATTTGTTGTTATGCACATTGGAAAGCTTGGCGTGCAGTACTGAAAGGATATTTCTTCATCAATAAACAGCTTTCTCCTGTCCCCTCCTCCTCTCTACTCTATTCCCTTCCTCCCTCCTTTCTCTGACTACACACACACACACACACACACATATACACATACACACACACACACACACACACACACACACACAGAGCTGTCAACCTGGGATGAAACGTAAGGTTTGTGGAAAATCTAAAACGGTATTCCTCCGTTTAGTTTGTTGGCTAATTGTGATTCGGAAGTAACACTCTGCCGTACACTCAGCATCCTCCTCCACTTTACACCTGCAAGTCACGTTGTGGGTTTTTTCTGTACAAATAATTCTCTTTCTTTTTTGTCACCTTTTTAATGACTTGTGACAAAACTCACATTTTCTCCATCTCAAACCAAAGAACCTACACAATAAGATTGCGGTCTGCAACATCAGCCTACAAATTTCACCCTGATTGACATTTTGTGGGTTGACAGTGGGTGATGCACCAAGGGAAAGGAGGACAAGACTAGATGTCACAATAGGTAACTGTCAGAACACTTTTAAGATCAGAGCTGTAACAATCAAATACAGTGGTACTGACATATAACTGAAATAGCACTGCTTTATATAAGCCATTTTATATTAACATTACATTTACATCTAGTGTTGTTGTGTATGCTTTAATATAAAAAGACAAAAAAAAAACACAAATCAGTTCATTAGACTGTAAAACAGCTAAACTGTAGTATTATTATTCTGAGAATATTCTTTAAAACCAAATTTTCCACACCTTTTTTTCTCTTAATTACCAAGAGCACCAAGACATTTTGCAAGAAAACCTTAAGACCATCTGTCAGCCAACTGAAACTTAACAGAAGATGGATGATGCAACAGGACAATGACCCAAAACATAGAAGTAAATCAAGAACTGAATGGCTTCAACAGAAGAAGATATGCCTTCTGGAGTCCTGAACTCCACCCAACTGAGATTCTGTGGCATTAACTCAAGAGAGCGTTTCACACCAGATATCCCAAGAATATTGCCGAACTGAAACAGTTTTGTTTAGAAGAATGGTTCAAAATTCCTCCTGACCCTTGTGCAGGTCTGATCTAAAATGACAGGAAATGTTTGGTTGAGTTTATTGCTGCCAAAGGTGGGTCAACCACTTTTTTTGTGAATGTTAACATGTTGTGTTCAATAAAACCATGCAAACATACATTTTTGTGTGTTATTAGTTTAAACAGACTGTGTTTGACTATTGTTGTGACTGAGACAAAGATCAGACCAATTTATGCAGAATTCCAAGTAATCCCAAAGGGTTTACATACTTTTTTGCAACTGTATTTATTCCCTATTATAAAACGGGTAGCTCCAGTCCGTAAATCTGATTGGCCGTGTCACTTGTCTAGCTGTGGCATTATTCACAATAACCCACACCTCTGAATGCTTCAAGTTCCCATAAATGTGTGATATAAAATATATCGTTTTCCTGGTTTTTCATAAATTTCGGTCTGTAATTCGGCCACTAGATGGCTGTATTAGATTGTTAAAGAAACCAGAAATCTTTTACTTGTGTCAGGGTTGCAAAACGATTGTGGAGGACGAGTTTATTAGCGATTTTGCTTTCAGCCAATGCATTAATGAATCAAACTATGTTTTTTTTTTTTTATAAAAGCAATAAGGCACTTGAAGTTGTGCATTATTGTGAATAAACCACGGGAAAGGGGTTTTATGGCATTCCGCTTGTTTGTTGTGCCTAGTAACACCTTAAATCTAAGGTCACTGGAACAGTCTACCAGAATGGTTTTAAGGACTTCATGAGGACCTGGCCCTTGCCCATGCCGCCAGAAAAACAAAACCTGGTTTTATGCCCATGCCATCAGTGTCTGGGAGTTATGGAAGCCCAGATTCCCTTGATGTTTGCTGTTAGCTCTTCTTTGTTGTTGGGTCTGGTGCGCCTCATTTTCATCTTGAGAACACCCCACAGATTCTCAATTGGATTTAGGTCCGGCGAGTTGGCTGGCCAGTTAAGCACTTTGATGGCATGGGCATCAAACCGGGTTTTGGTGCTTCTGGCAGCATGGGCAGGGGCCAGGTCCTGCTGTAAGATCAAAACTGCATCTCAATACAGATCCTAAGCAGAAGGAATCATGAAGTCCTCTAAAACATTCTGATTTGGACAATGCACTCCAAATCACGACTGATTGTGAATATTTCACACTGGACCTCAAGCAGTTTGGATTCTGTTCCTCACCTCTACTGTAACGTAGATGATTACTGTGTCACACTCAGTTTAAAACATTCACGCCCAGCAAAATATGGGCTGATTTTTCCACAGTATTCAAATTTTTTACATTTCTGCTTAGCGGCACGGCGGCTTAGTGGTTAGCACGTTCACCTCTCAGCACTGGGGATACGCAGTTCGAATCTAGGAGGAGTTTCCATGTTCTCCCCGTGTGCGCATGGGTTTTCTCCAGATTCTTCCCACAGTCTAAAAACATGGATTCAAGGTAAATTGGCTGCTCAAAATTGCCCCTATAGTCTGTGTATGTGTGAGTGTCTGCCCAGTGATAGGTTGGCGCCCTGTCTTGGGTGTATCTGCCCAGCGCTCGAGACGTTCTCCCCTGGATGGGTATAGGGAACACTTGTACAGAAATAAGCGAAAGATAATAATTAAATAAATTCCTGTTTTTGTGGGTTTTGGAGAGGGAAGCCCAAATTATGTAAAAATAAACAAATAAATATTTGAAGTAGTTTGACTTGTGGGCCCTGAATCTACAATTTATAAATTGAATAGAATTATGGAAATGAATGACCTTCTTCATTATATTCTATTTTTTTTTTGGAAAGGTCTTTTTTTCTGTATATTTTACCAGATACAGGTCATTATTTCTCCACCTACCATGTAGATGGACTTTGGAGTCCTACAGTTCCATTCTGTAGTCCATCGGTTTCTCTACATACTCTGTTATTTCCCTTTACTTGGTACTCTTATTGATGATTATTAGGGTGGTGGATGATGGTACAAGTGGTGTTTAGTGATTGGTGTTTAGTTCTGGGCTCAGCAGCACTGCTGTGTCTGATGCACTTGTACCAGCACACACACACACACACACACACACACGCACACGCACACACCACCACCACCAACACGTCACTATCACTGCAGTTCTGAGAATCATCCACCACCCTAATACCTAATACCTCTGATCATCAAAGGATCATATGATTTTCTTGGTTCTCTTTCAGCATTCGTTCTCACTATCTCTCTCTCTCTCTGTTTTCTCTTCGCTCCCTCTCTCACACACACACTCTCCCTCCCTCTCTCTGATCTGAGGCAGCAGTGAAGTCTCCTCGGCATCTCAGTCTCATATGACAGCGCAGATATTTCGGAGCTAGCAGCACCTCTGTTTTTTCGACACTCGCGCTCTTAATGACTTTTTTTATTCTGAGGTTTTTGTAAATTACAGGAATACTGCTCCGTATTTTCCCTCTGAGGTTTGGGGAGCGGGGTCTTTGAGCGGCTGCTGAAACTGCGTAACGGGACGAAGTTTAAGAGGAAAAGCGAATTAAGCAGAAACTCGTTCCGGTTTCTTTAAGCTGTAAGCTATTTGGATGGAGACAGGTGTAGCTCTGTAACTGTACTCCTCCCGGTCCTCACTTCGCCGCGTGCTCACTGCTGATCTGGGATGGACCGGTGAGCGCGCGCGCAGCATCCACACCGCCAGCATGAAGTCCGTGTTCTACAGCCGCCTCTTCATCCTGCTGCCCTGGGTTCTCATCGTCATCATCGTCATCGACATCGACACCAAACACACCACGGCGCACTCGTACCTGTCCCGGCTCAGCAGCAGACACCGGCGGGACGGCGCGCTGGAGACGCGCCCGCGCACCCGCACCACCACCCCGCCGGAGCCGCCACCGCCACCGCCGCTCATCTACGCCATAACCCCCACCTACAGCCGCGCGGTGCAGAAAGCCGAGCTCACGCGCCTGGCCAACACCTTCCGCCACGTGCCGCACCTGCACTGGATCGTGGTGGAGGACGCGGCGAGTCGCACGGAGCTGGTGGCGCGCTTCCTGGCTCGGTGCCGCGTGCCCCACACGCACCTGCACGTGCTCACCCCGCGCCGCTACAAACGGACCGGCATGCCGCGCGCCACCGAGCAGAGGAACGCCGCGCTGGCCTGGCTGCGCGCGCACTGCAGCCCCGCGCACGCGGACACCGGGGTCGTGTTCTTCGCCGACGACGATAACACATACAGCCTCGAGCTGTTCGAAGAGGTAACGACTTTATTCACCGAAGAACAAGAAAGTTCAAAGAACGCACGGAGAGGGCAGCAGTTTAGGCATGTTACTGATGTGGACTACTGAATTCCTTCATTTAAACCAAAGAGAATTCGGTAACACTTTCCATTCATCTTTTATTCATAATGCATTATTAGCACATTTATTAAGCTTTATAAAGTATTCAGAAAGCTTATGATACTTGAAATACCCATAATCCTTTGTTATTGGCGGGGACACTTCATAAATTTGGTATTCATAATGCAATATTAAGTTTAATAATGCTTTAAAATAACCTTTCTTAATGTCGTTAACACGTTCTATGAATCGGGTATTTATAAAGCATTATAAACATATCAATTCAACTTTATAAAGTATACATAATCCTTATAATACTTGAAATACCCATAATCCTCTGTCATTGGCGTGGACACTTTACATAACTCTGGTATTCATAATGCATTATTAAGCTTTGTAAAGTATGTATAATGCTTTATAATACTTGCCATAAGCATTTGTTAATGTCAGTAACACTTCCTATGAATCTGGTATTCATAAAGCGTTATAACCATACTTATACAACTTTATAAAGTATTCATAATGGTTCATAATTCTTGTCATAAGCATCTGATTATTTTGATAACAATTTACGTGAAGCTGGTATTCATAATGCATCATTAGGCTTTATAAAGTAATTAGAATGCTTTATGATACTTGCCATAAGGCTTTGTTAATGTTGGTAACACTTTCTTTGGTGAAAGTTTAGGTTTATAATATATATATATATATAATGCTTTATAATACCGATCATAAGCCGTTATTAATGTCGGTAACATTTTCTATGAATCTGGTATTCATAATGCATTATAAACATATTTATTAAAGTTTTCAAGATGCTTTATAATACTTTTCACAAACGTCTGTTAATATCGACCACACTTTCTATGAATCTGGTATTCATAATGCATTATAAGGGCATTTATAAAGTATTCATAACACTTTATAACTTTTGTAATAAGTCTTTGTTAATATACATAGATGTTCATAATAATAGATTGTTACAACAATTTGAAATAAAGCTTTATAACTCAAAGTGACATAAACCTAGTAAAACCTTGCATTTTTTGGACGTTTAGACATTATAACTTACAACAAGAAGATTACACTTTACTTAAAGAGCATTTATAAGCTTTTATAATTCTTTATGTACTACTATGTATGCAGTTTCTTTTGAAGAGGTATTTAATGACAACATTGTATGCCTGTTAAAAGAGCTTATGAGTTTTTATAAAATGTTAAGAGCACTTCTAAAGACAATTTCAGGAAAAGCACTTGTTGAACACAAATGTTTCATAGCTTTATGAAAAGAGAAAATATATTTATATTGCATTATGTCACTTTGTGTTATGGAGCTTTATGGCATGTCCTCTTAGCACCTTATAAGTGTGGTTGTGTACATCTATGGACATTTACAAAGCCTTATGACAAGTATTATGAAGCATTATGAATACTGTATGAAGCTTAAAAAATGCGTTAATAATGCATTATGAATACCGAATTAGTCTTACCATAATGTTTAAAGATGTTATATATTTTAACTGTTCATTGACTTCTTATAGAGACCAGTGACAAAAAGCCTGAAAATGTCTTTATAGGTGCTCATAACTGTTTATAAATGCATATAAGCTCTCTCTACAGACATAAAGTAAAGTGTTTGCATTAATGACCTATTTTAAAGAGACTGCATACATAGTAGTACATAATGACTTATAAAGGTTTATAAATACTCTTTACAGACTTCATATAAAGTGTTATCATCTTAAGTAAGAATGTCTAAACCACTAAAAAACTCAAAATATAAACACAAATGACGTCACTTTGTGTTATAAATCCTTATGTCAAATTGTTATAACAATTTATGACTATGGTTATGAACACTGAATACATTATAAAGCTTTATGAGTGCACTTATAATGCATTATAAATACCAGATTAATAGAAAGTGTTGCCGGTTACGATTATTAAAATTTAAATTTTTAGACCTTAAAATCGACACTGTTACATGTCATTTAATATGTAGACATTTTTGTCTGAGCAGTGGGCACAATACTAGTATTCTCATTCTCATTCCATTTCCCTTTGCTGGTGTGAATTAAACCATGAACCATAAAGAATGAGCTACATATATTATCTTATTTACTAATAAACCAATCAGGCGAACAAATAAATTCCACTCAGGTAGATTATCTTTTAGTAGTTCATAGCTTTTTGTAGCTAAGAATTCAACTTACTAATATAAATGTAAGGACACAGAATGTCTTGTCTTATCGGTGGCAAACTTCAGCACTAAAACGGATGATATAAAAAACCCATTTTGCTCTAGGTTTCAAAAAGCATTATAATGAATGGATTCATTTAAAAAAGTTAGTATAAAACATGAATAGTGGTGGGAGTAACACGAATAAATGAACCAACCACATTAAAGAACTGACACTGAGTTGTATTCTGTTCTGACATTAGTGAATCAAAACTAGTCTGTGTAGATCTTTTTACAATCTGTATAATGAATTCTTGATTTTACTGAATTGACATTGATATGAAGAAAAATATCATTTAGTGATATAGTCTATATTTTCACTCATTGGACATAAACAATAATCTGAAGGACTGAAAACCATTAAGAACGGAGGTTTAAAGCACCATGCGCAGTGCAATTAAATAGATCTACATTTTATTAAAAGCAGTTATTGCTTAAAATTAATTAGGCATCGGTTTAATGGACTAGAGAACACTTGTTAAATGCGTACTTGATATCTTAGGGGAAATGGGGCAATTGTGTCATCCTGGCAATAACATCAGCTTAATTGCTCTGTCAACTTTAGATGTGTGTGAGCAACCTGATAATTACTAAGGCACAATACATTTAGCCTAGCCGAGCCAAGCTACTGAGATTTTAAGGCCTCGTTTAGCACTAGAAAACAACCTGACACAATCCAACTACAATCTCGCCAGGAGGTCAAGAGACTAAGGTCAACTGACATACGTTACCACGCTGCACGATATGCTTTTTGTCTTTTTTGCTGATGTATAGGAACCACAGCACTCAATATCAGTGTGCTCAGTATTGTGTATTGTTGGTCCATGGTTGTATAAATATATACAGACAAGCATAAAGGAAACTGACCTCTCCTTTTGTGTCTTTACTAATCAGTTCTGACAAACCCATGTTGTGGTTGCAATAAAGAAGAAGAAAAATATATACAGAAGCCAGATCAGATAATGATCAGTTTTGATAATACTACTGAGTGACTGGTTTTCCTAAACAACCGACTTGTGTTGTTCTCTCATTTGCAAGTCGCTTTGGATAAAGGCGTCAGCTAATTGGCTAAATGCAAATGTGGTTCTCATGTTTTTTTTGTTGTTTTATAGACAAGCTTTCATCATAATTTCACCTTAAATGTAAACCGACATTCAGAAGGAGCAGTTTATAGCCACTGCCTCCTCTTCCATCTATACATTACCTTATCTTCCTCAGCCTTCCTGTCCTATAATCTCGCCCCCTCAGGTCTATATGATTACCTAGAACTGTCATCTGTCAGCTCCCTTATTCCATATCTCACATCTGTCCTATCCTTCATGTTTCACCTTAATCCCACACTATCAGTCGCACAGTTTTCCCCCGATGCTCAGTCACTGTCTGCTTGCCTCTCCTCTCTGCTCTGCTCTCTTTTTACTTTTCCAGATCTATGATTTCAAACCAGGGGTCTTGGATGAGCTGAGTGATGCTCTCTTTTTCCTTACTGCTGGTTTTGACCTTGCTTCTGCTTTGCTTTCATTACAATTTCTCAGAACACAGCTGGACACAGAAGTGCGTACATAGAATCTTTGGCCTAAAGGTCAAAACATAATGTCATTGTATCAGCGCATGCACTTCTTCTCAGTTGGAGCAAACAGCACATCTTAGACTAGATTAGAATCACAGCAGTCTAGATGCCTTATTAGTATAGTTCAATCACGAAAATGTCTAGATTGTAATTACTAAGTTATTACAGCCATACTATATTATGGTAATAAGTGAGGCAGATGTATTGCATTGCTCATATAAGCACTAACTTCACCAAATTGTGTCTAAACATTTCCCTGCAATTAAAAAAAGTAAACTTTTGCATACATTTATATATTTAGTAGTGCTAGTTGATGAAGATGGGAAGATGAGAAAAAATGAGATAATGTGGATTTTTAAATATTTGAATAGTCTGGAAAACCATAATTTACTCATGCAAATCCTTTTCTATTTAAAAACCCAAAATGATTGCTTTTGCAAATTGTGTACAACTTTAAATTGTTTTAGAGTTGTACCCAATTACACAGAGCACTTACATAATTAAATATTTGTTCAGTACATTTCGTTGCTGTCCTAATCAGTGTAATTGAAACTCCATCATGGGTCAGTTTTCTCAATGCTATAGAGCATGCTGGTACAGTTTCTAAAATATAAATAAATGCACAACATTTACATTTACAATTACATTAGGCCATTTAGCAACTGCTTTTATCCAAAGCAACCTACAGGTGAGAGACCAACACGAGACAGGAGGTAAAGAAGTAACTAGCTGAGGTCCAGTATCATTAATCATGATCTGATCTGGTTCCACTGCCCAGATTTTTCCACATGCTGTTTTTAAAGTGCTTCCAGATAATATGGGTCTTGAGTTGTTTCTTTAAAAAATGGTAAATGTCTTAATATTAATGACAAAGTGAGGAAGAACATTACACCATTTAGCACTGGTTACATACAAGTCTTAAAATTTGGTTGGGGTAGAAACACAGGTTTGATACAGCACCCCTGGAGCAATGAGGGTTAAGGTTCTTACTCAAGGAACCACATTGGTATCTTCAGTGGACCTGGGATTTGAGGTGCGGTAGCTTTGTGGTTTGGGTTTGGGAGTTTAGAAATTGGGCTAGCAATTCAAGGGTTGTGGGTTCAAATCCCAGATCCACCAATGTGGGTCCTTGAGCAAGACCCTTAACCCTCATTGCTCCCGGGATTCTGTGTGCACCCCTGTGTTCTTACCCCAAATATTAAGAGGGATACTTGTAAGTCGCTTTGGATAAAAGCGTCCGTTAAATGACCAAATAAATCCAAATGAAACCACAACCTTCAGACTGATGGTCCAAAACGCTAACCACTGAGCCAACACTAAAAGTTAAAGCTGCAGATTTACAGAATATTTTGTAGTTAATTTAAAACCGTTCAAATCTTTACCAGGTGCTAATATCTATTCACGGTATCGTCACTGGGTTTTATGCAAACAAACCGTACAAGCTGTGAGAGTCAAAAATGCATGGTTTGCCCAGTTGGAAGAGCCCTGGGTTGGTAATCAGTTTTCAGTGAGAATCTGAGTGAATTAAACTGAATTTGTGACTGTGCTGCTGGTGATGACTCAGAGAGATGATTGTGCACCTGCAGACGTTAACGTCTTCACTACACAGAGTTCTCCAGCTCAGTGTCTCTAATTTGGGTTCCTTTTTTAGAACTCTATTATGGCAAAAAAAAGCCTTTGAAAAGTCCCCAAGAGCAGATGGGCAAGAAGTGGCAGAGGGACGGTATTAGAGCCGAGCTGCTGAGAAACAGAGTTGAAGCTTCAAAGCATCATCCAGCACATAGGCATCTGTCTCTCACACTTCACAATGCCATGAACTCACACTTACATGAATAGAATAACATTAAAGATTAAAATTCTGTTCTGACTGGGTGAAAGAAATCATACACACATGCACATTTTTTCACTCCCTGGTTCAAATTGACTCTCACTTAAAAAGAAGAAAAACAGTTTAGAGCATATTAATTTATAAAAAGAAAAAAGCTTCCATCTCTAACGTCTGCTATACAGAGTGATGTATCAGGTGTGAATGATCTTATTGCTTTCTGTATCATTAGAGTGGCTGCAGCTGGGGGAGGCCATTCATTCTGAATATGAGCCAATATAGTACAACACAATCCCACAGATATTTGCTCTCATCTGTTAAATTTAGTGAAAAATAGATGAACAAATGAACCCAAGCAGAATAACACAACCTTAAAGAGAAATCCGGTTAAGAAAAAAACATCTGTATGACACATTCTTATTGGTACTTTTTATTTTATTTAACCTACTGCACACTCTGTTTAGTGACTTTTATTTTTTCATATTATAGATGCGATCAACCAAAGGAGTGTCTGTCTGGCCTGTGGGACTGGTGGGGGGTCGCAGGTATGAACGCCCCATTGTAGAAAATGGAAAAGTGGTTGGATGGTACACAGGATGGAGAGCTGACCGTCCCTTCGCAATTGACATGGCAGGTAAGGTGTTATCAGCAAAAACAAGTGGGCTTAATTTACTTTATATAATGTGCAAACATCCGTTTAGTCTTTACATCTGTGAGATATGAGATACTTTGCCGCCATCAGCAGAAGGGAAAACTGGGCTCTTTACCTGATTTAAATGTTTAATGCATGAACATAAGTAGCATTAAAGAATTAATTCAAACTATAGATGGAGCGACAGGGTGGATTAGTGGTTAACACATTCACCTCTCAGTGCTGGGGATTCCCGGTTCCAATCCCAATCTGGGTGGAGTTTCCATGTTGTCCCCGTGTCTGCGTGGGTTTCCTCCGGGTTCCTCCCACATTGCAAAAACATGGATTCAAGGTAAATTGAATGCTCTGTATTGCCCCATATAGTGTGTGTATGAGTGTGTGCCTGTGTAAGTGAGTGTGTACCCAGCGATAGATTGGCCCCCTGTCCTGGTTGTATCTGCCCAGCATCCGTGACGTTCCCCTGGATGGGCATGGGGAACCCCATCGCGAACCCTCATAAAGGAACAAGCGGAAGATAATGAATGAATGAATGAATAAAACTATAGATGCACTACACGTACACAGTACATTAAATTTAAAGGAGTTGAGATGACAAATCGTTCTGAATTGCTCTCTCTTTCTCGTTTGCAGATATAATAGTTGATGGGTGGCTGTGGGACTTTTAAGAGCAATTAGAAAACGGGTAGTTCCTGTACTTAAATCTGATTGGTTGAGCCATTACTGATAGTAAAGCACACCTCTGACCGCTTCACATTCGTATCAATGAGTGATTTACAATACATTATTTTATATAATGTACTATTAATAGAAGATAAATATAAATAGCCAAGCGATTTGCGATAAATCGGTATCCTGTTACTCAGCAACCAATGTTCATTTTGAAAACCGGACTAGATTACATTGTGGAAGACAAGTTTATAAATAATTTTGTTTTAACATAAAATCAATAAAACCTATTTTTTTTTTAAATTATAGGGTGTTTGTAACCATTTTACCAAATGAATAAGGCACTTTTATAAAGCATAATAACACACTTGAGCTTGTGCATTAGTTATACTAATAAAAGGCAAAGCCCTCACTCACTGGCTCATCACTAATTTTCCCCTAGTACCTACAAGGTTGAAATTTGGCATTGTGATTCCTCATCACGTCCTTGGAAAAGTTAAGTACTTCTCACCTTCCAACATTATATGGTTCGTTCGATATCGCCACGTAAGACGCCTTTAGTGTCAAATCCGGGTTTTCAGTCTTACCAGGCCTGTAATTTGGAATCTTGGTTTGCTACCATGTACTTGGGAAAATTACATACTTTCCTCCTTTGATTATTTGTTCGATATCGCCATCAAACGCAAGTCCTCCAAAGTGTGGCAACAGCGTCTTCCAAAATATCTACAAGGCTGAAATTTGGCATTGTGAGTCCCCATCATATCCTTGAAAAAATAACCTTCTAATTTTCTGAAACTGCATGCACTTATAAATGTAATAAATACGCATGTCCCAAAACTTCTGTTTATACTCGGTTCAACTTTTAGCAAATATTTCTGATAAAAGAAATAAACAGCACCAGTAACTTCACCAACTTCTATTTCCAGGGACACTATATTGGTTCTTTATTAAGCACAACTTAAATCTACACTTAAAAGGTATAAAATGCAGCAGGTCGAGGTAGGAGCTGGCAAAATGAAAAAAAATGTCCACTTTAATAAATAAACCTGTGCTGAATCTATGGACAATCTTTGTAATAGAAGTCTGTACAGCCCTCCAAAATATTTATTACATTCAAAGATAAAAACAGAGTTCAGACCTTAGGAAAGCTCAGCTAAAGATAGCGACAACACTGATTTTTGCACTAATATCTTCATATACGAATGTTGTGTGTGCAATTCAATTACAGGAAATCAAAAACAATACTTATGTAGGTTGGAAAATTCCTTATACAAGCATTGGGTTATTTATTAATTCATTAATTTATATATTTTGCCTGAAAGACACATCTTTATCTGTGCTGGCTTACTGGCATGAATGATGTCACAAGCACATTATTTCATTTTCACTGGTGCATTTAGTCAATTATGGCTCTTAACTTACCCAACAGCCCCAACAGCCTCTCTGAATGACGGGCTACCGTTCCTCAAACAACACATTATGCTTCGAATGCTTTAAAATAAATGGCCCTAATATGCAGATCAATCATGCTTGACAGTTTGCTATTTTCAAGAAAGTAGGTGCTGTTCATCACAATTAAAGCATGTACTAGCCACCCCCCCCCCCCAAAAAAAAGCAACAAAAAACATCATGTCAAATTGATGCAGTGTGGTAAAAAGTGGAAACCACCCCATTTCTTTTATTCTGCTTTTGATAAATTGCTGCCGTTTTTATCACTGCAGCAGTGTACTGTGAGGAATCACATTATTGCTGGTGTGGCATGAAGGTGCTGACACATCTGAACCATGTAAAGTAGCAGAGTTAACACACTGCAGACTGAGAGGATAAAAAGACTGGCAGAATTCCAGCCATACATCGAGGGCGAAAGGCGACAATGCAAAGCAAAGCAGAGCACAGTGCCAAACTCTCCCCTTCCACATTACATAGATGTTCTACTTTTAATTAATGCCTGGAAGAAGCAGACTGTATCAGCCTGTCCTTTTCGGTGTCTCCAGTACCATTCCCGTCCTTTACTTTATCTATTTTATGCTTCTGTACCAACCCACCCCTCCCAATCCGGCTTGTGTTTTTTTCTGGCTCACCCACCTGTAACATCAGTGTCACGTCGTTTCCAAAGCATACAAATACAGAGCTGCCCTCATTGCTAAAACATCATATGAAACGTTACCTTCGGGAGGCCGTTCTCCGAAGCTCGTTTTTAAACAAAAGGGAAGAATAATGGGATATATTTAGTATTCTGGTTGTACAGCTTCAGAATAGAGCAAACACAATAGCAGGGATTGTGTCCAGTGTTCTGCCTCTCACTGCGCTCGAGTGCAGCTCTTACCTGAAGAGGGGCTCAAGTGTTTGCCCTAACAGAGTAGCTTTCTAATATACCACAATTGTGTTAGACACTGTGCTTTTAACTACATAAATAAATGAAGCGCTGCATTGCAGCTATAGTTAGCTATGTGACTCACCCCAACCTGTCTGTGTCTATGGCAATGAGTGGGCTGCATAAGCAGAATGTAATGTTTTAATTGCTTATACCTGCAGCCAAACACAAGGTACACACCACTACTAATACAGCTGCCGAGTATTTCTTAGATCACATCTGACAGTCATTTGCTTGTGATGTTTTGTTGGTCTTTGGTGCCATGATGTTTCGGTGGAGGAGCTAAGATTATAGGAGGAAAATTAGTGGCCTATTAGGTATTTATATGTTAAGAGCTCTACAGAGGAAAGAAATACACATTTGCTTCAAGTACATTTTCGCATTTCTGCTCCAGGAAAATGACTGTGTTGTGGAGGGAATGAGAGAATCCCACATGGATTTAATTAAAACATTGGTGTCCTAGAAAAATAAGCTTCGGCCTGGGATGAGATGCATGCAGCTAAGGGTGCTACATCCTTGGGTAAACTTTTTAAATTGCTATTACCACCCAAAAAGAGTATAATACATATATGGTACATTGTTATAGAGATTAATGCCATTTAGGACAAAGGGAAGAAATAGAGGACAAGACGGCAGGAATAAACTATGAAAATTAAGAAAATATATACACTGTAAATACTGTGAGGAAAATAAGTATTCCAACACCCTGCGACATTTCTAAATGTCCCACTTAGAAATCATGGAGGTATCTGAAATTTTCATCTTAGGTACATGTCCACTGTGAGATTTTAGTGTTATTGCTGCAAATAAAAATTTGAACACCTGTGAAAATCAATGTTAATATTTGGTACAGTAGTCTTTGTTGGCAATTACAGAGGTCAAACGTTTCCTGTAGTTCACCAGGTTTGCACACACTGCAGCAGGGTTCAGGCCTGAACCTAAGAACCTCGTTAGAACCTTGATATGCTTCTTACGGAGCCACTGCATGATTATGCTGGCTGTGTGCTTTAGGTCATTGTCATGTTTGAAGACCCAGCCACAACCCATCTTCAATGCTTGGAAGGTTGTTTCCCAATATCTCATGGCCCCGGTCATCCTCTCCTTAATACAGTGCTGTCGTCCTGTCCCACGTGCAGAAAAACACTCCCAAAGCATGATGCTTCCACCCCCATGCTTCACAGAAGGGATTGTGTTTTTGGGATGGTACTAATCATTCTTTATCCTCCAAACACGCAAGTGGAATTAAGACCAAAAAGTTCTATTTTGGTCTCATCTGACCGCAGAACTTCCTCACATGACTCATCATGGATCATCATGGATCATCCAAATGGTCATGGGCAAACTTAAGATGGGTCTGGATGATTGCTGATTTAAGCAGCGAGATTGACAGTCATGTTTCATAGTCTAATAATTGCTCCAACAGTTGATCTTTTTTCACCAAGCTGCTTGCCAATTGCCTCCGTAGCCCGTTCCAGCCTTGTGGAGGTCAACAATTTTGTCTCTGGTGTCTTTGGAAAGCTCTTTGCCTTTGACATGTTAGTAGTTGGAGTCTTACTGATTATGTGGGGTGGACAGGAGTCTTTATGGAGCTAACAACTTCAAACAGGTGCTTCTAATTTAGAATAATAAGTGGAGGGGAGGTGAAGTTTTTAGAGGCGGACTAACAGGTCTCTTTGAGGCTAAAATTTTGGAAGATGATGTGTAAGATAATGGGATGAGACGATGCATTAATACGTCAAACCTAGCCATTTGAGGGGTATTGCAGTTAGAGCCTAGATAAATAAGTAAGGCGTTCAATGCAATAAAATGTGGATAAAAATTCTGATTTTCAAACCAGATTATAAGAGGCTTAGGTTAACTATGTAGTTATGACAGCCAACAGGGTGCTGCCAAAAATGGGGCTACTGTTGGGTCAAAGAGAAGGAGGAAAAAAGAGGACAAGCAGGACATGCAGGTGGTTAAGGTTATGGAGGAGGATGCTGAAATGAGCTGGGGAATCTGCTATAATGGGTCAAGTCAAAAGAATATGATGCAGTGCTACAGAAAACATGGGGTCAGAGTCCATGGGCCAGCAGTAACAATTCTAATGTGCTTTAAACAACTAATGTGTAAGGTAACCAGAGGTTATGGGTTATTATTACCAGGTAATTTTCAGCTGTCATTTAAAAAATAATGTTGACAAAATACCAAAACTATAATACCTCATAAGTAATGGTTGCCAAAACTACTATAATAGCTCATAAACACTTACCAAAACTACTGGTAAGTAGACACGAGCAAATAATATAAGGATTATGTTTAATTTTGTCAATCTTTCAGGTTATATTCATAGGAACGTAGAAATTCCCAAAGGATTTACAAACTTTCAAGCACCACTGTGCATCTCCCGTCTGTCACATAAAGGTTTTTGACATAAAAATGAAATGCAGTCAAGACCTGAAAAGCCTCTCCCGTATGCAGCAGAGAAACACTTTAAACTACTGTAGACCTGTTTTTACGTCACTTCATTCAGCCTTATTTTATATTTAATATACATACGCTGTGTCATTACTTAAAATGCTAAGCAGCCACATCTTTCTTTGTTTTCATGGCCAGGCTTTGCAGTAAACTTGCAGGTAATCCTAGCTAACCCACAAGCCCAGTTCAAGAGGAGAGGAGCCAAGCCAGGAATGCAAGAGTCGGACTTCTTGAAACAAATAGCCAAGTTGGAGGACCTGGAGCCAAAGGCTCAAAACTGCACACAGGTTAGTAGAGTTACAAATTGTAGTTATGTAGGCAGTTTAGACTAACCAACCATTTATTCATTCATTATCTTCCACTTAATCTACTATGAGAGTCGTGGTGGGGTTCCCCATGCCCATCCAGGGAAGAACGTCTCGGGCACTGGGCAAATACACCCAGGACAGTGCGCCAATCCATCGCTGGGCACACACTCACTCACACAGACTTTAGGGGCAATTTAGAGCAGCCAATTTACCTTGAATCCATGTTTTTAGACTGTGGGAGGAGACTGGAGAACTCGGACGAAACCCACATGGACAAAGGAAAAGCAACTGGGAATCTCCAGCACTAAGGGGCAAACATGCTAACCACTAAGCCACCGTGCCGCCCTTACAGCAACTAATACCTGAAAGTTATGTTGTGGGACTGTGGGAGGAAAACGGAGAACCCGGAGGAAACCCACGGGGTGTACATGGAAACCCAACCAAATCGGAATTCAAACACAGAACTCCAGCGAGTTGAGGTGCACATGCTAACCACTAAGTACATGGAATTTTGAAATTGGCTTATGTAATTAATTTATAAGACAATTGTGCATTAAATATATGTTGGAAATGTTTATAGGAATAGGCGAAATATATTGTCATATTAAAATGATTTTAAGGCTTGAATGTATTGATAAAATCAACATGTCATTTTAAGAGAAGAGTTCAGACTTTTACAGAGGAGTGTAAAAAGTTGCACAAAATAATGATGCATCTTAATGTCAGAGGAAATACAAGGAGCTTCAACTCCTCTATGATCCTAATTATAATAAGAGGCTTAGAAAATAAAAAGACTAAAGTGAGGTACATTAACTACACAAAGAATATACAGCGCCTTTTATAGATGCATCTGCTTATTCCTACACTCAAATTCTGTTTTATTACTAACACTTAGTATTAGTAGTCCGTCTGTTTCTCTAAAAACTTTATTAGTTACATTAACACTATTCTCAAATGGTTAGGACCCTCAAAGGACCACCACAAAGCAGATTGTATTTATCTACTGAATGAATCTCAGTATGGAAGTGGGAACCACATGGTCATGTGTATTGTGCTAGAATTACTGGATCAGACCGAGCAGTGCTACAGGGAATTTTAAACTTTTTTTCTACTCACTGTGCATTCTATTAAAAACATTTACACTTTTTCTTCACCATTTAAATATAAAGTCAGAGACAGAAGTTGTTTGTTGTTGCACAGTTTGTGTTAATCAGCCTCTAATCCTTTATCATGCGCCCACAAGGCATTACCAAGAGGATGCTGGTGGCTGAATATTTATAGTTGATGAGCAGCAGATCACTTAAGTCGTGCATCATTCTGTGGAGTGTTGTCACTTCATGTCAAAGTTAGATTTTTATGGTAAAAATGAGGTTTTCCAAAATCACCGCTATCATGTTGGGGGGGCACAGAATTGAATTTACAAATCGATACGTGTTGCTCTGTGTACAGTTTTCATTTGTACATCATTGAATCGTCTGAATCTGCCAGAGGTGATCATAAAAAAAGAATAAAAATATGACAGTTCAGTCCAACAATGTCAAAGAGGTGTTCAACACAAAAACAGTCGCATTGTTGTGTCTGATTCACTTATACCGGCATAATGAAGCAAATAGACACTCATTGTAATTTAAATTTTTTAAATTTGCATTGTATATAAATCACGGGAAAGGGGTGAAATTAGAGGTGTTATCAATCTGTACATGGCTGTCCTACACTGTAATGCTGCCCGGCCGCTCAAGGAGGATGAGTCCCCCACTGAGCCTTGGTCCTCCCAAGGTTTCTT
>JAOUQT010126770.1:0-19097 GCA_025769995.1 Xyliphius kryptos | reverse complement strand
AGGTAAATTTACCGCTCTAAATTGCCCAGCGATGGATTGGCGCCCTGTCCTGGGTGTATCTACCCAGCGCCCGAGATATTCTCCCCTGGATGGGCATGGGGAACCCACCGCGACTCTTATAAAGGAATAAGAGGAAGATAATGAATGAATACCCATAAAAGGAAAACCGAATCATTTTGGTATCTAACATGAATCAAATATGAGTTTTTTTTCCCACACCATGAGAAGCCTCTTGAGTTAAAAACCTGTTTTGCCTGCACTGTCTGCTCTGTAATGGCTGACATTTAAATGCCGTGGCGGCAGACAGTGATGCAGTGGAGTCTAAAACCTGGAGGGTGTTCAAGTAAGAAAAGAAAACCTGAAAATCAAGTCGTGTTTATCCTCACCGGCTCAGAAAGTCATTTTCCACGGTTTGAAAGCTTTCTAAAATAAGTAACGGCTTTATTTTAACAGTAATCCCATGATTCCTATTGTTATCTTTTTCATGGTATAAAAATAAAATCTTCATTTCTGATAACATACAGCAAGTTGACTAAAAGGGGTGCGCGTTGGATTTTTCTTTTATGGAAGCAGAGTCATCAAAAATGGCATTATCTTTACTTCCACTGGTCATCACCCAATTTCACTCTCACATCACTTGCCACTACTGACCACGGACATTAAAATATTCCGTGGTTCTATAGATGTTCGGTGGCTTAGTAATTAGCACGTTTGGCTCTCGGCGCTGGGGATTCCTGGTTTGAATGCCAATCTGAGTGGAGTTTCCATGTCTTCCCCGTGTCTGTGTGGGTTTCCCTGGGTTCTCCCGTTTCCTTCCACAGTCCAAAAACATGAATTCAAAATTGTCCTTTATAGGATTGGTGCCCTGTCCTGGGTGTATCTGCCCAGCGCCCGAAATGTTCTCCCCTGGATGGGCATGGGGAACCCCACCGCAACCCTCATAGAGGAATAAGCGGAAGATAATGGATGGATGGAGTATCTGAAAATCTATAATATAAGGCATTTGGTGCGTGTCATCTCTATAGTGATTGGTGCACAGGTAGAGTGGAGGGCATAACACATGGTGCTTGGCGTATAGTGGTTGGCGCATGGGTAGAGTGAAGGGCGTGACGGCGGCATTGGCACACGTGTGGAGGGGGGTGATGTAATGTGGCTAACGCTGTAAGGCGCAAAGAGGACATCTAAATGTGTCTGATCCTGTTGCTCCCCGAAAATTTGAATGAAGTCGCAATTGAAGAAATTATCTTGCTGAATCAGCAAATCAGTGAGTGACGTCAATGTAACATGCTGTAAACATGCTCGCCACCCGGGCACAGAACGGCTAACGACTATTTTATTTTACCCTAAACGGTTCTTGGACAGTTATTCCCAACATGACCAGTAAAGTGAAGGGGGTAGTTTTAAAATAAACATTTTTCAGCATCCCGATACCTTTGATACATGGGAACGAAAGTATTAGGACACCCACACATCACACCTACATGAGTCTTTAGAACATCCTATCATTGAACAGCTTCCATTCCTCTGGAAAAGCTTTCAACAAGACAATGGAGTGTGTGCGTGGAAAAGACACGTCCGCTGATGTAGGACAAGAGGGTCTGGCTCGCCATTTTTTTATCTAGATCGTCCTAAAAGTGTTTGATGGGGTTGCAGATAAGCCTTTGTGTGAGACACTTGGAATGATCTGCATACAGTTCTCCAAAATACACATTATTTTGTTCATATAAACCTATTTTCTGGTCTATTGCATTTTTATTAAATAGAAAGAATGAAATTCTGCAATGCATTATGGGTGGGAAGGTGTTAGGCTTTTTTATTTGCAAATACATAAATAATAAAAAAAGAATAATTAGGTGTTTTTGTTGTATTTTTGAACATTGTCTCTCTTTTAAAATGCACTCAGAGCTCATAGGGAGAACATGCTAATTGGACTTGAACCTTCTTGTACTAACCACTGATTACCCAGCCTATTTTTTTAATAGTAATAAATGGCAGTAATTAAGCATAAAACAGAACAGAGTAGATTCACTCCAGAGGGAAGTGAACGTGCCATCTGTCATTAAATATAAATGTATTTATAAATAATTTGTGTTATTTAGTCTTCTCTCCGAGCGCCCTGTGTGTTGTGCGTGCAGTTGCTCGTATGTAAAACGAGGCAGTCAGCCTGGTGGTGGAATCTGCCAGTAGAGCGCTGAGTCCGCGGTGGATGTACGCAGACTTTGCAGACCTCATTAAAGCTCGTGACTCAGTGGAGCCTGGAATGATCCTTCAGTGCAATGGGTTGATATCTGCTCAGCGGGAAGGAAAGCGTGTAGAAACGAGATAGACGGGTTTTTTTTTTTTCATTAACAGATTCTGAGTCAATACCAAAGCCACCATCTCCCTCTTCTTACATAACTACCACTTATCCTCACCTCACTCCCACTGCATCGTCCTTGACGACCAACCATCTCCTGTTCTATACAGAATGGGTCTTAAAACAGATATTGAAGCCAAAATTAATTTAACGCAGGTGCTGTAGCGTTGGGGAGCGGCGGCTCATTAAAGCAGCCGGTGAAACTGTGTCTGTTTTCTTTTTTCTGTGTGTGCAGGGATTTTTCATTTTCATTCTAATAATGTGTGAATCCCAGCGCCAAAGCAGACTGCACCTCGGGTCCTTTGTGGCTCGTTTATGCCGAGATGTGTGTGTGTGTGTGTGTGTGTGTGTGTGTGTGTGAGCGCGTGCATGAATCCACCTGATCGACAGCATATAAAGATTAATAATACATAAGGATTAAAGGTCTTGACGGGAGCAGAGGGCCGCGTGGGCCCCAGGCCCGATGATGAATTAATGCCGGCTCTGTGATCGACTGCTGGTTTCTCTGATGGATGATGTTGCGTCATTTTTTCCCCCCCAAAATCGCTTGAGGTACCGAATGAAACAAACACGAGAAATCATACACAAAACTGATTTCTTTCTCTCCGTCTGGTTTCTATACATCGATCCTGCTCTCGCTCTTCTCTCAATTGTATTTTATCTTTATTATTTTTTTCACAGTTTTGCCCTCAAGCGGGTTGCCATGGTTTCATTGCAAAAACATTTATGCACTACTAGGGTCGCGGGGGGTTTCCCCATGCCCATCCAGGGGAGAACATTTCGGGCACGGGGCAGGATGCCAATCTTTCGCTGGGCACACTAACTCACACAGCCACACACTATATGGGGCAAGTTAGAGCATTTGATTTACTTTGAATCCATGTTTTTGGACTGTGGAAGGAAACCGGAGAACCCGGAGGAAACCCACGCAGTTCTGTTTATTAAAGTTTCCGACACGTTTAGTCAGATGTCCTTTTTGCTGTTTATGTGCAACTCGTGGCATGCCTTACAGCGCTAGCTTCACTTTGCTGTGTTAGCCGACCTTCGGAAATTTTATTCTTCAGCATCTTTGCATTACGTGCCTTTATTTCTGTTTTGGAGGGGTGATACTCCGCTGTTATTTATTTGGCACAGTTAGGAAGTAACGATTTTGGCATCGGCCAGTATGTTCAGGGAGTGGTTTCGGCGGGGTAGGGCGTTGAGCCGCCCCATGTCATTCCCTCCATTCTAAATCAGTGCGTTAATCTCTATCGAGAAGCACCCTGCGTCATCCCCTCCAGCCTACCCATGCGCCAGTCACTATGGAGATGCCACACGGCAGACGTCCTGCATTCCCTTCACTCTATCCATGCGCCAATCACTATTGAGATAACATGCGGCGAGCGCCCGGCATCATCCTCTCGCACGTTAATCGCTATCGAGATTACACATGGCAAGCGTCCTGCATCATCCAACTCCAGCCTACCCGCGTGCCAATCACTATTGACATAACACCCCAAGTGTTTATGGGCAATTTATTACAAATAATTAAATTTATTACAATAGATTTAATTTAAGACCCATCCGAACCAAATGCACCACAGAGCTCCACAGGAGGTCATTCCTACTTGTGGCCATCAACCTCCAAAACTCCTCTCTTTATGTGTTATATAAGTTATATGTGCAATACCAAATTATATAGTCTATAGTTTTTAAATGTGCAATTACAAAACATGCAATATGTCACTGCTGCTGTTGCCACTTCACTTTTTGTTGTATTTTATTCTTCAAATTGAATGCTACTTTTTTTCTTGCTTTATTAAGCGTTCATGGTTGCCACTTTATTCTTACTTTATTCTTGTTATATATATTTTTGTACTTTATACAACTTGAGCGACTGTTACATCTGCAGTTTCCCCCCCGGGATCAATAAAGTATTCTGACTCTGAATCAGGAATGCAGCACAACAGCTCCACTGCTATTTTTATTTTATAATTTAAAGAAAAATAAGCAAAAACAAAAGCATCTGACAAATTTCTTAAAGCACTTTTTGTTTGTGAAGTCACAGCACAAATCCTCAGACAGCCGTCTCTTGAATTTACTGATATTTCAGTCTAATGCTTTTGCTTTGAGGTTACCAAAGACGAGTTTGTAAGTATTTGTGAGTACACACACACACACACACACACACACATATACACAATACCTTTCTATCTCTGTGTTTTATTATTTATGACTAAAGCACTTTGCAGTTTTGAAGAATGTTTTATTTTGATCTCTTTTGCCATTCCTGAGTTATTGGTTTTAAGTCGTTCAGTCAAATATAAATCATGTCCAATTTCTGGATTTTAAAAAAACAATTAATTATTCATTTCTTTTATAATTCATTTAGTTGCATTTGATTTTCTGTCTCTTCAAGGTTATTACAATTGATTCCCCTTAAGCGGTTTCTTTGACTCCGTTATGAATTTGTTCTAAAGAAAGTGAAAATAATTAGCTGAGTTGCTCAGATGAGGATGAATCATTCTATGGAGGACCGTTCTGCTTCAGGACTCAGCCTGATATGTAGAAATGTGTTTTACAGAAACCTCCTCAGGTTTCCACCAGTGGGCTGATGGATGTTTTGCAGGAGCTATGTGAGCTGACAGCGGACTCGAATGCAGAAGAAGTTCTGGACAGCTCCTCTAGCTCAGGTACTTGAAATTTCGAACTTAAATGTATTGTTTTCATGCTCGTGGTCATGAAGAATTTAGATTAAATGATATTTTTTTTATGTTCCATAACTGTAATCTTTAATACAGAATAATATACAACCTTAAGTGTCTTCTTGCTTTCATTAAACAGTTACAAACACGTTATAATTAAAAAGGTTTGATTCATAAATGTGTTTATTGAAAGCAAATCGCTAATAATCTGCTCTTCGGTGACGTAATCTAGTCGCTGATCGCTGAGTAACAGGTTTCTCTAACAATCAAATACTAGTGACCAAATTACAGAACACAGTGTATAAAAAACATTGGGAAAATAATCTAAAGTAAATGGGATTAATTTGCATACTGTGTTTACACACAGAGGAATTTATCCTCCACATTTAATTATCCATGCAGTGAAACATATACATACACTCACTGGTAAAGTAAGCACACGTGACCAGAGAGGTGGAACAATTAGGGTTAGGTGCCGTGCTCGATGGCACGTTAACCTTGTACGTGGTGGGACCGGGAATCAAACCAGGGATCTTCAGGTTGCAAGGTTGGTTCCTTAATTACAAGCCTATGACTCCTCATCTATTGTATATCACGAACTGATACGAATGTGAAGTGCTCAAAGGTGTGTCTTATTGCCAATAATGTTACAGCTGGACAAACGGCTCAGCCAATCAGATTTAAGGATTGATCAGATTTAATTACCTGTTTTGTAATTTCTTTTTTTTTTCTCTTTATTGTTTGTGTTGTCAGGTTTTTATGAGCAAAGTGAGATCCAGTCTCCTCCAAAGCAGTCCAGGTCTTCTCCCTGCCTCTCCATCCACAGCCAGAGACACACATCTGCAGGTCAGTTCATTCATTTACGAGGGTCGCGGGGGGGTTCCTCATGCCCATTCAGCGGAGGACGTCTCGGGCACTGGGCAGATACACCCAGGACAGGGCAGCAATCTATCACTGGACACACAGCCTCACACAAATACACACTATATGGGGCAATTAAATTTACCTTAAATCCATGTTTTTGGACTGTGGGAAGAAACCAGAGAACCCGGAGGAAACCCACGCAGACACGGGAAGACCAGGGAAACATCATTGGGATTCGAACCTGGACCTCCAGCACTGAGAGGCAAACGTGCTAAACCCCTATATATCTGACCATATGTCCTCAATTCTGCCAGAGGCACAGAGGCAGACAGATGGTGCTGCCATCATGTGGTAAAAGGCGATAAAAAAACAGACAAATATAAAACCAGACCGTGACATTAAATGATAATTTTGTCCAAATGAATAAATAAATAAATGTGGTAAAAGGTAAAATGTATTTTTATGACAGACCTAGCGAGCCATAAATAACACATAAGCACGGGCCGTTTGGAATCTGGCCCGCAGGCTGCATTTTGGACCTGGATTACTCCCAAAATCCTCCACCTGTCTTCTGAATCCAAACCAAACCTGTGTGCCAACTTTATAGAGGTCTGTGGTTTAGCTGCAGCTGGGTTTTTTTTTTGTTGCGTGATGTTTGACAGTAATACGCAACATTCTGACTTTCAAAGAAAATCTAAAAAAAAAAAAAAAAAAAGCTGAAGAAAACGGAAAACTTGACCTACAAATGTAATTATTCATTTGAATATAAATTTGTTTTTATTATTGATGATACTTTACTTTTTTTGTGCTTCCTCTTTCACTACAATCACATTACAGTTAATTCCTCGGTTCAAGCCCTTAATTCTGGTGTTTATCTGTTGGCTCTGTGATTTATATGCTTATCAGTACACCTCACACACTCCCCCAATGCGAGGCCTGGAGTGTTTTTGGCCTTCGCCGGTCACGTCTGCCGTCAGCCGCACCGTTCTCTGATTCAAATTCAAGTCATTCAGTTTTTCTTCTGTTCGTTTTAACCTCATATTATGAATTTAGTTGTTGTGTTGTTTTTCAACCTGCCTTCTTTTCTCAGAAGATGCTTATATGCCTGACTGGGAAGAGCAGAAAGAGTTCATCCCCCCTCGTTCTGTTTTGCCGCGTTCCTTGTCTGCCCCCTTCTCCTCACTAGAGGGCATAGCTGAAGGAACTGAGGAGGAAGAAAATGATGAAACGGAAGATCTGTGGTCAAATGTTCAGGAAACAAATAAAGAAGAAGAAGTGAACAGAACTGATTTGGGGTTTAGTACGAAGGAGGATGAGGATCAAGGCTTAACTGAGCCACTGGAGGAAGATCCCCCTGTAGAAGAACATGAACGTCCCACAACAGAGGACATTCCACAGGTTGTGCATGGGGAAGCTTACATAGTGGAACTTCTACAGCAGTGTGCCCTCAGTCCCACTTCCACCTCCTTAGCAGGACCCACTTCTGGCTGGCAGGACCCACATGGTTATCTCCCCATCTATTCTGATGCACCTTCTGAAAACTGGCATGAATGGCCCACTGGAAATGAGAGTGGTGAGGGTGCCAACACATATCAAGAAGATTATTACCAGGAGACTGGCAGGTACTCTCAGAGATGTGAAGAGACACACAGATCTTCCATAAATACAAACGAGTATGAAGCTCTGGAGCCGTATCACTGTCATATAGACTCAGAATATGTCCATCCATGCATTTCTCCAACACTAAACTATCAGTCCATCCAACAAAACTGGACAACTCCAACTGTGGAAGTGGCCAAACGGCGGCCCTTACCAAGGAACTGTCTGGAACCATCAATAGCAGAACGGTATGACGTGCCAATCAACAACCACCAACCAGAAGACAGCTTCTTGCCTCATGAGTTGGATAGCCAACAGAAATTTTACACAGTGGGGCAAAGTATAGATTATTTAAGTAAAGATTGTTTGTCGACTCAGCGAATGTGGAGCTCTTCCGCAGATCTTCGAACAAGGGAGACGTTGCACACGCCGAAACCCAAACACCTTCCGTTTCACACCCTTCCGCAGTCCTACGCTCAGAGCCATCATCTGGGCAGTGGAATTAATACCCGAGGTGACTCAAGTTTGAGCGAGACGTACTCTCCCGGCTCCAGCTCCGTGTCCAGTGATTCAGATGAAAGCGGGGGTCTCGTATGGCCTCAGGAACTGCCCCCATGTTTGTCTTCTTTCTCCCAAATTGGGCCGACTGCCATGGTCAAGATCAAAGCATCTCATGCACTGAAGAAAAAGATCATGCGCTTCCGCTCAGGCTCACTGAAGGTCATGACCACCGTCTGAACCGGTAGCAAACCTGGACCTCCTTAGTGGGATCACCTCGGGGTTATAGATCAGTATTTATGTTCTGAAAGTAACTGGATACACGTACGCTGTTGGGACAGTTTAAATCAGGAGCTCAGCGGTTCAGATGTTAGTTCTGATTGGTTAATGATCAGAGTGGTCTTTCAAGAGTGTAGGAACCTCATCCATAGAGCTAACGAGTCCGGGAGTGTAAGGTTTGTGTGTGTGTGTAAGTGAGAGAGAGAGAGGCCCGTTTGTACATCAAAATTCTGACCTAGCTGAATGTTCGATTCACATTTCTTCCGTACTGTTTATTTTGTAACATGGGAACTATACCTCAGAGCGAAAAGAAGCCATTGACAGAGAGACCGCACTGATGGATGGGTATGCCACCTCGCTGCACCTTATTAGAACTGGTTTTAATTTCTAGTTGATGAATCTTGTGCCTCTTGGGTGCGTAGCCTAAATGGATTATGACTGTGATAAAGGATCGATGCAGTGGCTATTTTCAGAGAACAGTTTACATTCAACCTCCTTAAACACACTTCCTTTTTAAGTGTTACTACCTTGGCATTTAATGTGTCCATGTTTAAAATAATAATACTACAAACATTTTTTTGGAATATTCAAATTTTATGATGATATTTCAATTACTAGCCGTTAGCCGTTCTGCGCCCGGGTGGTGAGCATTATTACAGCTCGTTTTATTGAAGTCCCTCACTGATTTGCTTAATTGGCGAGAAGTTTCTTCTGTTCCGTCTTTATTAAAGTTTTCGGAGTGCTTCGGGACACATTTAGTCGGATGTCCTCTTTGCTGTTGACGTGCAACTCGTAGCATGTCTTACAGCGTTAGCTTCACGTTGCTGTGTTAGCTGCTCTTCTGAAATTTACACTCTGCGGCGTCTTTGCGTTTCAGCATTATGTGCTTTTTTGCTGCAATCTCTTCAGGAGTTATTGGATGCTTCCGTTTAGGAGGCGTGATACCGTGATATCACGTACAGTTTGGAAGTAGGGATTTTGGTCCGCATGCTACATGTTCAGGTAGTGGCCCCACATCATCCCCTTCTCTGTACACATGGGCGCCAATCGCTATCGAGATAACACACACGGAACGCCCGCATCATCCCCATCACCCTACACATGGGCGCCAATCGCTTTAGAGATGACGCATGCCAAGCGCCTGGGTCATCCCATCCACTCTACCCACGCGCCAATCGCTATCGAGATGACTCACACGGAATGCCCGCATCATCCCCTTCACTCTACACATGCGCGCCAGTCGATTCAGAGTTGACACATGCCAAGCGCCTGGGTCATCCCCTCCACTCTACCCACATGCCAATCGCTATTGAGATGACACGCACCTAGCGCCTGCATCATCCCCTTCACTCTACACATGCGTGCCAATCGCTATCAAGATGACACATGCCAAGCGCCTGGGTCATCCCCTCCACTGTACCCATGCACCAATGGCCATCGAGATGACACATGCCAAGCGCCCCGCGTCGTCCCCTCCAATCTACCACTCTACCAAGATGACACATGCCGAGCGACCCATGTCATCCCCTCCACTTTACATCTGCGCGCCAATTGCTGTTGAAATGACACATTCCAAGTGTCTTCGCCTCTACTCAACCCGCATGCCAATCTTTATCAATATGACACACGCCGAGCGCCCATGTCTTCCCTTCCCTTACACCCACACACCAATCACTATCAAGATGGCACATGCCAAGCAACCCACTTCATCCCCTCCACTATATACTCGCGTGCCAATCGCTATTGAGATGACATGCCAAGCGCCTTATATTATAGATAATATATCTGATTCCCTCATGGTTGTACCAGATGGCTCGCTATTAAATAAATAGTGCACTATTTAGTGTGAACACATTATATAGTTTGAAGCCCTATACTGTACAGACCATGATGCATTTTGCAAACCATGTTTTAAATAGTTACTAATTGCCTTTATATACACAAAGTAATCATACTTTATTATTTATGTAGCTTTGCGTTAGTGTTTTATTGGACTGGTTTTATGATTTGGAGGCTGATGTAGGATCTGAAACGTCTTCCAGCTGACGGATGCTCACTTATTGGCTCACTATGTAGGAAATGCCATGTAGTGTGTAGTGAATAACAAAACTTATTTGTCGCATTAAACCGATGTGTGGTTGTCAGTTTTATTATAGTATAAAACCGAAATAAACAAAGTTTAAATACCGTTTTTAATGAGTTTTATATATTTTATAAGAAGTGCCTGTAGAGGGCATTAGGTGATAAACTTATTTTTACCCCTCAACACTTACAGCACTTTTTGAACTTCAAAACCTGAACTTGAAACCTCCAGTCCGTCGCTTTATAACAAAAGCTGCATGTACAGTGTGGATTTCCATTATAAATCCAGATTTTTATAATAATCCTAATCCAAAAAAGTCTCCACATCAAACCTTTATGGGGACTAAGAGGATTTTATTGGGGATTATATACAGATCAACAGCCCGCTTCTGGATCAACCACCTTAAAACACACCTTTTAATTTCCGAATTACTAGAATACAGTAATAAAAGCCACCCAAACCAGTAAATCTGTCCCTTAACATTAATTACTTCCTGAAAATGAACTTTATAACAGATTCTGTGTAAATAATTATGCACTGGTGTGATTGCATTTGTAGCACCAGCACTTTTGCTTTTTATAAGTACTTTTTGTAGTGTTTTGTAAAATTGTAGTGTTTGTAACATCCTTCATTCTGCATGTAATCGTTTTTTTTTTAATATTCAGTCCTTGAACAGCATGCAGATTGTACAGTATTTAAAATGTGTGAGTGTTTAGTAATATATCCACCTGATTTACCCAAGTCAGGTTCAAGCCGGGTCTCGGAACACTACCGGATCATTCTGTACTCTCGTACAGAACGCGGTGTGACATCAGAACACGGGGGAAAGACATTATGATGCAACCCACTGCCTCTGAAGTCATTTCTGCTTGTGTCTTTGGGGACAGTGTTCTGTAAGATCGGTTAAAATGCGTGAGAAACCGAGCCACTACAACCTGACCTCTCTTACATCAACTGTACATTCATTTCTAGGTAACCTTTCTTCAGCTTTACATTATAGTTCTATAGCTGATATTAAACTGATAATAAGCTGCATGGGGGGGAAATGACAAAGTAGGTGCTCCGTGTCCTGCTGGTTGTGAAATCATTTATTTTTAACATCTGTTACCTTGCTGTGGTTGCTATGGTGCATCTCTATATTTTGATATACACTGAGTTGCTCATGGTGAGGAGAGCTGACAGCTGAAGACAGAAATGTTCATTCACATTAGTATTATTATTATTAGTATTATTATTTTAAACCCACAAATGTTTTGGCTACATATTTAAACTCTACACAGTTCACAGCTCCAGGTTTATAGTTTGCTCTCAAGTGGTTTGAAATTTCAAAGCCTACAATTTTTATTATACATAGCTACATGTACCTTTTTGAAATCAGACTGAATGACACACCCATGTTTGGTGATTAGGTGATGTGTCCTTATACTTATATTCATATAGAGTAACTAGCTGTCTTGTGCGTTCTGCGCCCGGTTGGTGAGCAGTTTTACACGCACGTTTCATTAAAGTAACTCGCTAAATTCCGGCAGGCCAATCACTTTCCGCCAAACGGCCCGCGTCGTTCCCGCCATTCTACCCGCGCGCCAATCGCTATATGCCAAGCTGCTCAAGTCATCCCCTCCACTCCATCCGTGCGCCAATCCATTTACGCCAAGCACCTGCGTCATCTCCTCCACTCTACCCGCGCTCCAGTCGCTATATGCCAAGTGACTCAAGTCATCCCCTCTACTCCACCTTGGCGCCAGTTGCTTTACGGCAAGCGCCCCGCATTATCCCCTGCACTCTACCCACGCGCCAATCGCTATATGCCAAGTGGCTCACGTCATCCCCTCTACTCTACCTTGGCGCCAGTTGCTTTACGGCAAGTGCCCCGCATTATCCCCTCCACTTTACCCACGCGCCAATCACTTTACGCCAAGCACCCCATGTCGTTCCTTCCACTTTACCCTGCGCCAAACGCTGTATGCCAAGTGGCTCGCGTCATCCCCTCTACTCTACCCTTGCGCCAATCGCTTTACACCAAGTGCCCTGCGTCATCCCCTCCACTCTACCCGGGCACCAATTGATATATGCCAAGTGGCCCGCGTCATCCCCTCTACTCTACCTTGGCGCCAGTAGCTTTACGCCAAGAGCCCCGCATCATCCCCTCCACTCTACCCACGCGCCAGTCGCTATATGCCAAGTGGCCTGCGTAATCCCCTCTACCTTGACGCCAGTTGCTTTACGCCAAGAGCCCCGCATCATCCCCTCCACTCTACCCACGCGCCAATCACTTTACGCAAAGCGGCCCACGTCATCCCCTCCACTCTACCTGTGTGCTTATGGGCAATATGTCAAGCACTCTGCGTCATCCTCTCCACTCTAACCATGGGCCAATCACCTTACGCCAAGTGCCCCCTTCACTCTACCCGCTGGCCAATCGCTACATGCCAAGCTTCTAGCGTCCTCCACTCCAGGCTTATTGCTATAGAGAAGACACATTTCAAGCACCTTATATTATAGATTTTATGATATTATGATCCTCACAGTGGATTGCTCAATATCCTGTTTGATGTTTTTCATAAATCACCAGTGGAAAATATCACCTCCACCCTGGTTTTGATTCATATCAAGTGGTTTAAAAATGTCTTGAATGTGTTAATATGAATTAGATTTAAACACAGATTAAATTCCCACATTGGAGCAGAAATCGTTTTTTCAACCAAAGCGGGTTTTAGTCTAATCAAATCTAAAATGTCATGTCAGCTTAAATGAGGAATTTCCATTTATGTGAGAAAACGTCTGTAAGAGTGAAGGATACCTTTCCAATTGTATTACTTGTATTGTTTCTTTTTTTATTATTTATTGTTTTCTTTCACCGTTTGCATTGATTTGCAACACGTTTTGTCTTTAACGTCTTTGTCTAAAAAGTCTTTAATAGAAATAAAACTGTACAGTACTCCTTTCAACTTTGTCAAGTTTCACATCCATATCTGAGCCGCAGCTGCTCGAGGCGCAAGAAGATTGTAGAATAGAAAAACTTGCTGTAAATTCATGTTTTTTGTTGTTTTTATTTTTTTAAATGACAGACTGCTTACAGAAAGAAACGTGAGGTGCTTAGAATGAGATTTACCTTAAAGTGATGAGAACTATTGTAAAACCTCGATATCTCACCTAGTGGTTCACATGGTGTGATATCAGACAGAACCCAGATGTGACAAAATGTTACACAATTTCTGTAGAAGATAAGATTTGTGAAGCTGTTAAACCACAGCGCACAATGCAGCGGCCTTGAAGGCACAGTTGGATGAGTCTGATGTGGGAGAACTTGATTGGTCCTCATAGCTGCTTGACCTCAACCCCAGCAAATGCATTTAGTATGAACTAGATGTGAGATTTTGAGCTCATCCTATAGAGTGCTCATCTGACTGATTGAGCAAAGATGACACACTCATGTAAAGTTTTTATTTATAGGGACCTACACTTTTGTCCATGTGATGTGTGGACTGATCTTGCACTTAAATTTTGCATTTAATTCACAAACGGGGGTTTCTGGTAGCAGAAATGGCACTTTGATAATTTAACATTTTAATTGGGAATTAATGAATGAGACTCTGAGCCGAGGACAGCATCAGTAACGGTGTGCAGTTATAAGACTTTCTGATTGGTTGATGGTCCACTAATGAAAATCTCACCTTTTAAAAATCAGGTCAGCGTTATAAAAATAACATCAGACTTTTATTCATGCAGCTCAGAGGTGCAGTCATGATGATTGGGCATAGATTTGGGTTAGAGTCTTAAAAGTTGTAGGTTTCTGGTCAACATGCTGGAAGTAGTGTTGATAAATGTTCTTGCTTAAACCAGTTTCCTAACCGAAGATTGAGCAAAGTTTATCACACGGTCAGCCAAACAGGAAAAGGAACCTTTCTGAAGTCTTATAGTATTATTATTATTACGAGCTGTAACCCGGCCACGTTTCTAATATACTGAACCTGATCACAACAGGAAAGTTGAAAGGTGGTAATGGTTTTGAAGTTAATAGATTTAAAATAGCCGTTAGCCGTTCTGCGTCCGGGTGGTGAGCATGTTCACAGCATCTTTCATTGAAGTCCTTCACTGATTCGCTGATTCAGCAAGATAACTTTATTCAATTCCGTATTCAATATAGTTTTTGGGAAGCAAAGCGGCGCTACGGGATCGGACACATTTAGTCAGATGTCCTCTTTACTGTTGACTTGCAACTCGTAGCATGCCTTAACGTGTTAGCTTCATTTTGGCCACCTCGTGTGTTCCCTTCGACTCTACCTGTGCACCAATCGCTATACGCCAAGCACCTCGCGCCTTCCCCTCCACTTTACCTGTATGCCAATCTCTATACACTAAGCACCTCGCGCCTTCCCCTCCACTTTACCTGTATGCCAATCTCTATACACTAAGCACCTCATACGTTCCCCTCCACTCTATCTGTGTGCCAATTGCTGTATGCCAAGCACCTTGCGCCTTCCCCTCCACTATACCCGTGTGGAAGTCGCTATAGAGATGATGCACACCAGGCACATTATATATTTACTCACAAATTAATTCAAAATGTAGATAAAGTAAAATAAAACACATGCACAACGAGCTTTTGCAGATTTAAGATTTTTAACAAACATTTACATTTTTATTTATATGGATGATTATTATTATTATTATTATTATTATTATTATTATACTACATGAAGTAATCAATACACGAGTATCATTATTGTTTCTAAATTGATAAATGCTTAAACTTATATATATGAGAAATATATATAAGTACAACACTGTTTAATTGTTAGATCATCATGAAAATAAAAGAAAGCATTTAAGACTTGCTTTGAAAACTTCCTGGAACATGAATTTCTTTCATCCAACTGACTCTGTGCTTATTTTGCTAAAGTTATTACATTTTTTTAAAGACTTTTAACAGGTATTTCATTATATTTTTATTATATACTTTATTTCTGTGACCATGATCACTCATAACATTTAAACATGAAATCACAGCAACATTTAAATTATAAATAGGGTCAAAAAAATCAGAGATCAGCAGATTTTGATTGTTGTTTCACAACAGGAGTAAAAAATCTACTCCACTATACAAAGTGACTTTACTGGAACAATATCTTCTTTTTTTCCTTTATTTTATTTTATTTCCCTTAAAAAAACATTCCTTAAATAAAAAATGAACCATGATATTTTTGGTCTTTTGTTTCAGAAGGTTTGTCCACGTCATAAAGAAAAAACAACAGAGATTTAGGAAGGTTTTACATTCAAATGGTTTTATTTAAAAGGCATTATGATAAAATGTTATACTGTTCTTATAGATAAACCAAAGATAACGAATGTCAAATAAAAAGCATACAATCATTACATTCTGTTTAATGGATCAGAAAATATACAGCTGTATACAGAGAAATGGCATGAAAATAAAAAATGTGCATTTTTACAAAAGCCTTTGCTGGTACATGGTATTGTTTTTTAGTTTAACATAGTAAAGATATTTTTGTATGTACATGGTTACATGGTTTGGTTACGACATGTTATATCCTGCACACTAGAGACTTTGGCTTGTGTACTGGATGTTCTGTTGTATACACCACATACAAAAATATGTAACTTATGTTACATAATTACGAACCAAAATCATGGTGTGCTGATGTGCAGATTCTTTAGGTCCATGTCATATTCTATATTTTGTTTCTGGTGTGTTTTGTAAAAGTCAAAGTGGCTTTTCTGCAGACTTTGGTTCTGATTTCCTTTTATCTCTTCCAGAACAAGGCAAGCCCCAAGTTTTCTATTTGATATTAAAATATTTTTTTAATCCAATCTATAACAATGGTAATGCAGAAGATGTATGTAATTCTGTAAATCACCCCTACTGCCTGAAATATTCTTCAGACAGTAGAGTCTTTAAAATTCACTATTTTTAGGAGTTTCTCATGTTCTGAATGGTGTGTAAAGAGGATCCTGGAACGATTCCAGTCTTCCATCTGCATCCTGTGTAATCAATTGATGTATTTCTTTGTAGATGCCAGAATATTTGATTCCGTGGTACTCTTGGTGTTGAGTGATACGCTTGGTCCCCGTGTGGGGTCCTCCGAAGTAAAGTGGAATACGCTCCGTAGCGACTTGGTCATGTTCTGCCTAAATCCACGACCCATACACACGTAAAGCACAGGGTTTACACAGCTGTTGAAGTAGGCCAGACAGAGAGCCATCACATGGGCCAGATTTATGTTTGCCTTAGTATTGTGGTCAGTGTTGTGGTCAGCATAGAGCAGTTGAAGCAATTCCACAACATGCAGAGGAATCCAACATAGGAAGAAGCTGAACACGACCGCAACGATGATGCGGAGGGTTCGCGCTGACCGCTCATTCTGCCTACGTGCCACACTCCGGTTCGCTCGCCGGTACACTGTCCAGTGGCTGATGCAGATAATCAGGAAGGGCAACAGGAATCCTAGTAAAAAGCGCAAGGCTACCATGGTAGATGCATAGCTAAAGCTTGAATACTGTCCAGCACATTCTTCCTTATTCGTAAACTTAGTATGTAATGTCATGTGAATGAACTGAGGAATGCTGCCCAAGAGTGCCAGTACCCAGATGCACACGCAGACCCAGTGAGTCCAGCGTGGATGTCTCCAGTTCTGGCACCAGGCAGGCTGGGATACCAATAACCAGCGGTCCACGCTGATGAGCATCAGCAGCAGGACACTGCAGTACATGAGCATATAAAACAGACCGCTTATTATTTTGCAAGCTGCTTCCCCAAAGGGCCAGTGTTTATCCATCGCCAAGGGCACCATCAGCAGAGGCAAAGATAAACAGCACAGCAGGTCAGCCACAGCCAGATTCAGAAACCACACAGCATTGACCGAGCGGGGCATCTTAAACGCCGTCACCCAAACAACCAATCCGTTTCCAGGGACGCCCAACAAAAACACAATGGCGTAGCAGGTAAGGGCAAACCAGTGACGTCCACCGATTCCAGGATCCTCAAATAGCTCTGTGCAGTTTCCAGTCAAAATGCACGGTTCTTCAGGTGTTCCATTAAAGTTAAACTGGCTTAAGTCATAATACCATTCATCATCTTTCATCGCCATTGTTGCTGTTAAAAAAAAAGCAGTGGTAAATCAACAACGTCCAGTTTATTTCAAATGAACAGGCATCTATCAAATCTATCAAATTCTTAGTTAACAAATATATCATTTCATTTAAAAAAAAAAAAAAGTCATTGACCGTTCCATAAACAATGCATCTGTTAATCATAAATACTGTATTTCCATCCTACAGAGCTGGTGAATCAAAATAATGTCATTTAGCTTAAATAATAAATAAAAAAAAAAAATAGAATGTTAAAAAAAGTCATAACTTCAATAACAACCATAAGAACGATTTAATCCCGTCACAAATAAGTGTAAAAAGGTTTTAAACCATTTATTCTCACACTAAGTTTTTATGCAGTTATTTTAAGGTGGGTTCTGTCGGTTACTCACCTCCTCTTGCGCTCGAAGGTTTTGGTTTGGCTTGTTGGTCACAATCTTGTCAAGGTTTTTTTTTTCATGCATGGACTGCCGTTACACTTGTGAAGTAAGTTTGCTTGATCATGTGAGCAGGATGTGATTGGTTAAGATCTTACATAATTACAGAATTACCTCCTGATATTTACACATTGCTGGAAAAACGCTCCTGCTGGTTGTTAAATAAAAATTCATGTTTTATTTCTAATTCTCTGTCCAGCTGTAAACCTTATTGGGTTTAACCCTTTGTCCTGGCAAGGGTTATTTTACAGGTGGAGACCAAAGTTTGTGTATATGTTTTTGATTTCTAGATAAAAATGTATAAATACCCTTTTAACTTCAGTGTATTCATTTTAAGACTTTAAACTTGGATATAAAAAGCGAAAGAAAGAAGTAATTAATATAAACAGAAGTATTCTTATTCTAACTTCCTCAAACAGGATGGCGATGTTTTATTTTTCTTGAATATAAGATTACTGGTTCAAAGATCCAAACAGAGATTGCACAATCACATGCTGACTGTTTCCTGTGGTTTAAATGTTTAAGACTGCATTATGCTTCAGAAATCAATGCATGAATTTAAGCTTCAAATGTTTTAAATATGCAAATGAATGAGGTTTGTGGAGCTTTTTGAAAAGCATTTATTGCCTTGTTATCTTTTGTTTTCAAAATTCAGAAGTGTCTTAATGAAGTAAACCTGTTTTCTTTTCAGGTTATTTCTGTTATATACATACATTTAAAAAAAGTGATTGAAAACAAGGTTTACAGCAAAATATTAAAACAAATGAGTTTTTGGAACTCATTTATCACACTGTAATGGATGGTATTGTTCTATAACTACTTACAAACGAACAAACAGTGAAGACTGTGTGTGTATTTTAGGAAGACCTTTAAATATTTGTAGTGTGGTGATTAGAGGGAACTTTGTGTGAATTACAAAAGAACATACAAATTTATTAATCACTCTGAAATGAACAGGTGCTGGGCGTACAATTTGAATATTATGATTTCAGTAGTTCCATTTAAAAAGTGAAACTTGTATATTATATTCATTCAGTACTCACAGACTGATGTACACGCAGTGCCAAAGCTACCAGTGGTAAACCTGTTTTTAAATGGCCAGCAAATCTGCCTGACCTAAAGCCCACAAAAAATCTGTGAGGTATTGTGAAGAAGAAGATGCGATACGCCAGAAACATTTGAAATAT
>JAOUQT010126579.1:0-19101 GCA_025769995.1 Xyliphius kryptos | reverse complement strand
ATGGATTGGCCCCCTGTCCTGGGTGTATCTGCCCAGCGCCCGAGATGTTCTCCCCTGGATGGGCATGGGGAACCCCCATATATATATGGCACTGATATATAATAGCTGTGACGGTTATGAAGTTTTAAACAAAAGCTGTCAGGGAGGGGAGAGACTGTTAAGCCATCATCAACATCCCCTGTATGGGAGGGTGAAGAATATCACTACAAAAACAGTGATGTGCTTTATGTCAACGTAACGTTCTCTCATGTTCAAACTGTTTAATGCAAAACATACGAAATGACCATAAGGGCTACAACAATAATATGGTTGATATCCTGACCATGATTAATTCTAATTAAAACATCTGAAATCAGGAACAATCCTATTTTTTAAATTTACATTTACTCATTTAGCAGACCATAATTCAATGTAAGAGAACAAAAGTTCTTTAAATGGACATTTAATATCTTTATAGAATAAAATCAAGTAAATTGACAGAACCTCATTATTACTTTAAATATATAAATCCAAAAAAGGCTAAAGCAGAATATTATGGCTGTTGGAATTATAACATTTTAGTAAAAAATAACATCAAGATTTTTTTTTTTTAACTTACCATTAATTGAGAAATTTGCTTCATCACCGACTGGCAGCTGACAAGTAAAATAAATTGTCACCTAATCCTACCTCAAGCTCTGAGTCCTACTGAGGTATTGCATCATCTGCATTTTGCAAGAGTGCAATATATACCTACATCAATTTTCTGAATTGAGGCATGACTAACCCCACATCTAACACACAGCAATGCTCTGTAACACAGTGAATATGTGATTAGGAAACTAGTAAAATGAAGGTCACCTTTAAAGTTTTTAGACTATTTGGATTTTATACCATAATAGCTGCATGAATTTGACTAAAACAAATTAGAAAAAATATGTTAGCAATAGGAAAACTGAACCAACATTACGTATGTATATGTGGCAAACTTATGTGTGCCTTTTTGTTTAACAAATTATTTGAAACAATATCTTATATTTTAAGACAATAAAAGTCAGGTATGAGTGTTCACATTAATCCATTCATTATCTTCCACTGAATATTCTAGGAGTGTCGCGGTGGGCTTCCCCATCCAGGGGAGAACGTCTCAGGCGCTAGGCAGATAATCCATCGCTGGACACACTTACTCACACACACACAAAGACACACTATACAGGGCAATTTAGAGCATTCAATTTACCTTGAATCCATGTTTTTGGACTGTGGGAGGAAACCCACAGTGAGGGCGTGGTAGCTCAGTGGTTAGGATGTTGGGCGATCAATAAGAAGGTTGTGAGTTCAAATCCCAGGACCATTGAAGTTACCAATGTGGGTCCTTGAGCAAGACCCCTAACCCTCATTGCTTCCGGTATTCTGTAGGAACCTGTATGATTTCCAGTTAGTCGCTTTGGATAAAAATGTCTTCTAAATGACTAAATGTAAATGTAAACCTGGAGAAAACCCATGCGGGTATGGGAAGAACATGGAAACTCCACCCAGATCGTGATTCGAACCAGGAATCCCCAACTGGGATCTATTTTGTGGACATGTATAAAGGCAGTATCGGCATAGTAGACTAAAATTCTTTGATCAATACTGGACAAATCATGTATATATAAATGTTATCAGCTGTTAACAAACACTATGCAAACAAATATATAGTAATTTTTAAGATTAATAGCATTTAAACTAATTTGCAACACTTTTGGACCAACATAAGTGGCTTATGTTAGTCGTCTGAAATATCCTTTTAATTGATTTGTCTGTAATAGAATCTGGTAAAAAAAAAAAATTTCTATGCAAGACTTTAATTGATTCTTGACATTAAGTTGTATTAAAAGACATGATATGTCTTATAAAATATAAAGAATGTATCAGTTAAATAGCAAAGTTTAATGATTAAAATAAAATTAGGAATTGCTTTTTGATTCATCCAGCTAGGATAAAAATAACTGAATTTTACAAATACATTTAAATGTGTTTTTTACATAATTATAGTTTTAACTAAAGGAAAATTGCAATATTTCAGCTTTGGAAATTACAGGGAAAAGTCCAGTTTCAGTGAAAGTATAATTATGTCAAGACTGCCATGGAAAAACAAACTCACTCAGGCTGAACTGCATCCTGTAAACATTTACCCATATTGTGGATGTTTATGGTTTATACTATCGGCTGTTTCCAAACATAAATACACAATACATGAAAATATAATATACTGGCACCTAGATCACAAAAAAAAAAAAAAATCAATGTTTTTACTTACCAACATCCTATTTATTATTTCATCATAAATTGTATGTTCATATCCATTAAGTTAAAGTGTATTAAGCACTGTATATTAATATCAGTTACTCATATGTATTACAAAATTTTGTGGGACCTTGTTGATGATTTTAAGATGTCTTCCTAGGTTAGTGATTGCATTTATTACCAATACAGTTAAAGAATCACACCTATTGGTGGTGTCACTTGGTAAATATATAGCTGCACACTGAGAACATTTTATTATACATACATTTGTTATTTCTTCTTTAATGTACTGCATTTGACTAAATTTAATGTTGGGACAATCACTTCTTTTGAATCCGCAATTCATAATGCATTATAAGTACATTTATTAAGCTTTATCAAGTCAACACTTTATGACATTTGTCATAAGCTTCTGTTAATGTGTTTATAATCACACTTATAAAGTCTAAATTACATGGGGCCTTAAAACACAAATTAACATAACGCATGATAGTATCAACTTCTGTAAAATTTGGATCTTTGGATGTTTTAAACATTTTCACTACATGATGAATTTATCTTACAGGATTATTGCCAATTCCACAGTACATCTTAACAAAAAGGTGAAATAACTGAAAACATGTTTATATTCTAGTTTCTTAAAAATAGCCACCTTTTGCTATGATTACTGCTTTGGACACTCTTAGCATTCCAATTAATTACATTGGTTAACCCTTATAGTCACACCTGAAAACCATTTCAGGTGACTGACTACCTTATGAAGCTCATTGTGAGAATAGCAACAGTTTGCAAAGCATTAATTAGAGCAAAGTGAGGCTATTTTGAAGAAACTTGAATATAAACATTTTTTCAGTTATTTCACCTTTTTTTGTTAAGTACATAACTCCACATGTGCTCATTCATAGTTTTGATGCCTTCAGTGAGAATCTACAATGTAAATAGAAAAAAACAAAAACGCATTGAATGAGGAGGTGTGTCCAAACTTTTGACCTGTACCATACACAAGCAGAAGCTTATGACAAGTGTTATAAAGCATTATAAATACTTCATGAGAAATAATAAATGTGTTTATAATGCATTACTAATATCTGATTCATAGAAAGTTTGATCATTATAGTTTGTATTACAGTTTAAAACTGCTATTGCTTTGCAACTTGTTCTGCAAATATTCATTTATTTTCTTTAGTTTATAGGATCATGGTGAAGCAGAAGGCAATTTCAGTACCTACTGGGTAAAAGCTCATTATAAAGAGAACACAAACACATTCAGAAATAGAGTCAGTTTTTTCAAGTCATCTCCACTTGACATTTCTTTGCACTGCGGAAGAAAACTGCTGTAAACTAAATCTCATGAATGAAACTCGTGCAGATAAAAACATGCACACTCCAAAAAGAAAGAAAAACTGTATGACCTAAAGGGAATCAATTCAAGGAAATTCAATTCAAGGTGACAGATGTGTCAATCATATATTTATTACAAAATTCCTTGTCTATTTCACTGCCGGAGCACTGCAGATATGACTTTTACTGGATGAAACCTGGACTAATAGTGTTGCAGTCCTGTAGGATGGACTTTATATAATGTGCACTATTGGTAAATATAGTAATATAGTATCTTTCTAAAGATAACATCATTACAGGGAGTTTTTTCTTGCCACTGTAACTTCGGCTTGCTCTTTGGGGGCTCAGGCTTAGAACTCTGTAAAGCTGTTTTGTGACAACACACTGTTGTAAAAAGCGCTATATCAATAAATTACTTGAACTTACTTGAACTTGAGCTACCAACTAGGCCACTAGGCCACCTGATTCTATGGTTTGAAGTCTAATATTTGCAAAAACATTACTAAGAACTCAAGCACAATGATTACACCAACCTCATTTTGCACTGTAGTCTGCACTTTGCACAGTTATATGCTGTACATGTTTTTTGGTCTTTATTGTCATTTTTTTTTGTCTGAATGTAGTTAGGAGATATACTAAATGCACTGATTAATCAGAGGCCAAGACTGCAAGAAAACATCACTTAATGCAGTATATAGTCCAATCTACAGTATTTAATGTATATAGTGCAAAGCATTTATTAAATTGAATAATATTAGGATTGTAGCATACTATAGTATTAAAATATATTTATGGAATAATGTCTACATGGTAAAAAACTTGGTAAAACTTTATGTAAATCTGGTATTCATAATGCTTTATTAACACATACATAATGCTCACAGATAATTCATAATGTCTGATAACGTGTTAATTCTGTCTTTTTTTATGTACTTATATGTGTATAATCACATATAATCTCTTATATTACATATAAGTGTGATAAAGAATGTATTATGAGGTTTTATAACACAAAGTGACACAATGCATTATAAAATGTATATTTTAACTATTTATTAATTTATTGTAGAGACCAGTGACATAATGTTTTATAAAGCTTTATGTAATTTTAGCATACTGTAACAATTTATGACTGAGATTATAAACATCTATGTACATTAACGGAGGAATGTGACAGATATTAGAAATTATTATGTATATGTTATAAAGCTGTATAAATGTGTTAATAATACATTATGAATACCGGATTTATGAAAGGTATTAACATAAACTTTTACAATTCTAAATGTTCCGTAATCATATAACTTCCATTACTCACAGTTATTGAGCCATTTTGCCAACACATTTACAAGAAGTAGGGGTAGTTGTACCTGTAAGTTTCTTGGAATACATCTAATTCCAGGTATCCTGGATATTTTCTGTGTATATACATATACTCACTTAAACACTTACCTGTATACAAATCATGTGTCAGTAATAATTTAACAACTTTTCCACAAACAACTAAATGTTTGGGGAAATATTATTTTTGTGATTGACTGGCATTTACAACCAATTACCTTTTGCAGTTTTATTCAAGTCCCACCCTTTAGACATGGGAAAGGAAGTAGTATAAATATATATATGAAACTTGCTTGGAGATTCAGACACCTTGTGTCTGTAGGTTACAGACAGAAGATCATTGTAAAAAAGCACTAATATACAATTTTAAATAATATAGAAAATGGGATTGGGAGTAAGTTAGGAATCAATTTTTTCTATTATTATTATTATCACAATACACCCGTCATTTTTTATTATGTGCTTGTGTTTTTTTTTTTTTTACAGAGGGGGAATGACAAAAACAAGGGGTCAACCACAACAGATGGAAAGGAAAATAAAAAGAAAGAAAATGACGAGCTGAAGAAAGAGTTAGATCTGGTAGGAAACTTGTGGTTCAAAATAATTCTCAAAATAATTCTCATTTGTAAGTCACTTTGGATAAAAGCGTCTGCTAAATGACTAAATGTAAATGTAATGTAATTTTTGTATGGAGTAATTGTTTTTTTTTTAATGACTTTTCACTCTTAACAATTATGTATTTTTTTATTATTCTGTTTTTTTACAGAATGATCACAAGCTGACTTTTGATGAACTTCAACAAAAATACACTACTGATCTTAACAAGGTAAGCTAATAAAAAGTAAATCAAATATCTTAAGGAAAAGTATTTTCTGATTAAAACCCTACCAATATGATATTACCTGATGTTTCTTTTATTTATATTTTTTTTTTATATGTATTTATATTTCTTATATTTATACAAGGGTTTGTCCAGTTTCCGTGCAAAAGAAATCCTTGCACGTGATGGGCCCAATGCTCTAACACCACCTCCAACCACTTCAGAATGGGTCAAGTTCTGCAAACAGTTATTCGGTGGATTTTGTACACTACTATGGATTGGATCGTTCCTTTGTTTCTTTGCATTTACAGTGCAGATGGCCACAGAAACAGACCCAACAAACGACAATGTAAGAACCTGAAGAATAAAAATATGTACAAATATTTATTATTTTTTATGAGATTTGTATTTATGTTTTTGTAATCATTTTTATTTCATTAGTTATACCTGGGAATTGTTCTGGCTGCTGTGGTTTTAATCACTGGCTGTTTTTCATATTATCAAGAGGCTAAGAGCTCAAAAATTATGGATTCCTTCAAGAATCTTGTGCCGCAGGTTTGAAAAAAAAAAGTATAAAAATATTTTTTGCAGTGAGTTCTGCAGTTTATTAAATTTAGCTTGACAACTATTTATCTGTTTAGCAAGCTTTGGTCATTCGTGATGGTGAAAAAAAGGACATTAAAGTAGAAGAAGTAGTTGCTGGTGACCTTGTTGAAATCAAGGGTGGTGATAGAATCCCTGCGGATCTACGTATCGTCTCAGCACATGGATGCAAGGTAATGTCCTCCAAGACACATAACTCCATGTAAATGTTATTTAAATGCAATACATATTAAAATGCTTAAATATTTTTTTCCTAAACTGATGTGGTAACACTTTGCATAAATCTGGTATACATGATGCATTATTAATACATTCAAAAAGCTTAATAAATTATTCATAATGCTTTATTATACTTGTCATAAGCCTTTGTTATGTCCATAATTTTACATAACCACACTCATAAAGTCTTATAAGAACATGCCGTAAAGCTTTATAACACAAAGTGCCACAATGCATTAAAAATTATATATTTATCTGTTCATTAACTTATTATACTAGTGAAATTACGCTTTATAACAATTGTGTTTAATGAGTGCTTTTCCTGAAAATGACTTTATTAGTGCTCATAACTGTTTATTAAAGCTTATAAGCTCTCTTTACCGGCATCAATAATTGCCTTTTGGAAAGAGACTGCATTCATAGTAGTACATAATAACTTAGCAAAGCTTATAAATGATTTTTACAGATTTTAAGTAAAGTGTAATCATCTTGTATTAAGTAAGAATTTTTAAACATCTAAAAAATACAAAAATAAATAAGTTTATATTATAATGCATTTTTACTAGCATTGTTACAATGCAAAAATGCATGGTGTTATTATGTCTATAATTTATGACTATGATTATGAACATTTATGTATTTTTACAAAGTCTTATGACAAATGTATGAATAATTTAGAATGCTTTATGAATGCATGTATTATGCATTATAAATACCGGATTTATAGCAAGATTTACCACTAACTTCTGTAAAATTTTATTTAAAATGCCATGTTTTAAATAAATAAGATATTTCCATAGGTGGACAACTCTTCTCTTACTGGAGAATCTGAGCCACAGCCTCGTACTCCTGAATTCTCCCATGAAAATCCACTGGAAACAAAAAACATTGTGTTCTTTTCAACAAATTGTGTTGAAGGTATGACATTTGCAAGCAAATATGTAAATCAAAAGACGAGGAATTGAAGAAAACTAAAGATTTTTTATTTTTTTTTAAATCAGGTTCTGCCACAGGTATTGTCATTAATACTGGTGATCGCACTGTGATGGGACGAATTGCTACTCTTGCCTCAAGTTTGGAGGTGGGAAAGACTCCCATAGCCATTGAAATTGAGCACTTTATTCACATTATAACTACTGTGGCTGTTTTCCTGGGTGTCACGTTCTGCACTCTTTCACTTATTCTTGGATATGGATGGTTGGAAGCTGTAATCTTCCTTATTGGAATTATTGTTGCTAATGTGCCTGAGGGTCTGCTTGCAACAGTAACTGTAAGAATTTATGTTTATAACAAAATGTATTATCATGAACTAAATTAAACACTACATTGTATCCATTCTTCCAATTATGATCTAATTAACCAGCATTCTGGTGCTTGTTGCAGGTATGCCTAACGTTAACAGCCAAACGTATGGCCAAGAAGAATTGTTTGGTAAAGAATCTTGAAGCTGTGGAAACGCTTGGTTCCACCTCCACTATTTGCTCTGACAAGACAGGAACATTAACTCAAAATCGTATGACTGTGGCTCACATGTGGTTCGACTGCCAGATCCATGAAGCTGATACCTCTGAGGACCAATCTGGAACATCCTTCGACAAAAGCTCCCCCACTTGGGCCGCCCTTGCTCGTGTGGCAGGCTTGTGTAACCGTGCCGTCTTTCTGGCTGATCAGAGCCATATACCTATCCTCATGGTCAGTACTTATTTTTTCATTCTCTCTCGCGCGCTCTCCTCATATACAGTACAGGCCAAAAGTTTGGACACACCAATGCGTTTTCTGTATTTTCACGACTATTCACATTGGGGATTCTCACTGAAGTCATCAAAACTGTGATTGAACACATGAGGAGATATGTACTTAACAAAAAATGGTGAAATAACTGAAAAAAAAATAACAACCCTATGCTCTGATTATTGCTTTGCACACTCTTGGCATTCTCTCAATGAGCTTCAAGAGGTGGTCACCTGAAATGGTTTTGCAACGGTCTTCAAGAAGTTCCCAGTGGTTTTTAGCACTTGTTGGCCCCTTTGCCTAAATCTCATAACAAACCATCTAAATCGGGTTCCGGTCCGGTGACTGTGGAGACCAAGTCCACTGCCGCTGCACTCCATCATGCTCCTTCTTGGTTAACTAGCCCTTACACAGCCTGGCGGTGTGTTTGGTGTCACTGTCCTGTTGAAAATGAATGATGGTACAACTAAACAGGCATGTCATGTCGCTGCAGGATGCTGTGGTAGCCATGCTGGTTCAGGGTGCCTTCAATTTTAAATAAATCCCCAACAGTGTCACCAGCAAAACACCCCTACACCATCACAGCTCCACCTCCATGCTTCACAGTGGTAACCAGGCATGTGGAATCCATTCGCTCACCCTTTCTGCGTCTCACAAAGACACGGAGGTTGTGTCTGAGAATTGGTTGAGAAAATTATGTAGCTAAAAAATTCTAGCTTTTACTTAAGGTAAATTGATTCTGAAAAAGTAATTCACCAATTAAGAAAAACTTTTCAGTTATATCATAGAAGTAAAAATGTGTGAGATGATGGGAAACTTTAAAGTGGCACCCAACACCTGTGAATACACAGCACACAGCAAAGGGACTAAACCCCGATAGCGTTAAGCTCCACCTGCACACAAAGATCCTTCACGGGAAATTAATAAGGAAGTGAGGTAACAGGAGAATTAGAGATAATTAAGTTGCTGGAAGGTCTAACTAGATAAGATGAGATAAATGTGCTATTTTAGGCACTAAAAATTGAGAATGTGTAAAAAAAAATATATATATATATATACACTTAAAAAAAAACAATGATTTAGAATGGAGCAGGATCTGGGATGTTGTATGGCTGTTTCTTATAATAGTATAAGTACACTTAGCACATAATAGTAAGTGCTATCTTAAGCCAAATTAGGCCATGTTAGTACTCTTAATCTGCGTTAGTTTATAAGCACTGAGTGTATTTTTAACTCTGTTGAGTTTTTTAGCTCTGTGAGATCTGTGAGTTATATGAGCTCTATTTAGTTCTGTTGAGCTTTGGTTATCTTGTATTTTATCATTTTAGGAGTTTTATTTTAATTTGATTGTTTTTCGGCTACAATTGCTTAGTTCTTGGTAAATCAGCTATACAATTAATGGGTGGGTGTATATATTTAGTTATTATTATTATTATTATTATTATTATTATTATTATAGATTACTATATAATTACTGTGGTTTGTTTGTTTTTTATAGTAAAGAGGGTTTGGTAGCTTAGTAATTAATGTGTTGGGCTATTAATTTAAAGATTGTAAATGTTGTGGGTTTAAATCTCAGATCCACTGAAATAACAAATGTGGGTCCTTGAGCAAGGCCCCTAACCCTTATTGCTCCAGGTGGGCTATATCATGGCTAACTTTGTATTCAGACCCTTATAAAGTTGGAATACCTTTCGCTTTGGATGAAAGTGTCTGCTATATGACCAGATGAAAATGTATTACTGTGTAATTGCTTTGGTTTTGTTGTTGCTACCTTCTGTCAGTTTATTAATTATAATATTGCATTCCTTGTTCTGTCCCCTTTGTAGTGGCTGTATAAGGATAGATTTATTAATTTAGTTGTAGGGATAAAAATATATGTACTATGAACTACAATATAGTAAACCAAATACAGTGGATCTGGAAGCACTGCTGAGGCAACACCCTGTCCCAGTGGTTTACTGCGTGCAGTCCCACAGGGCCGGCATTTACACCCATATAATTTCTGATTTGTTTACACTGGCTGGCCTTTCTGCTGCATTACTTATGCGTGCAGTCACTCTGCAAACCAAATCAACTTTGCGGCTCTTTTCTCCACGCCCCACACCTTCCTCCATGTCACTGCTAGTTCACTGCATTTCTGCATACAATGAAGTTGATTTAGACAAATGCCAGTACCCCCTCTCCTCTTTTGATGATTATTTCTTTCTAGTTACAGACTGTAGTCTGACTTTTCAATGTTTGAAAATGTTTACACAATTTAAATCCCTTTTATGCTGTACTCTAGTAGTCAGCCCACTGTATTATTTGGATGTTGGTTCATTCTCAACCCTGCAGAGACACTAATGTGGTAATGCTGGCTTAAGAAATTAGATTTCATGCTTATAAATGTAACCTGGTCATTTATTCTTTAAGATTTTTTTTTTCAAATGCTACATATCTCTGTTCAGCAAAAATATGTGAATTTTTAGGATTAACAGACAATTTGAAGATACATTTTTATGAGTACATTTAACACAATGGGCAGCACGGTGGCTCAGTGGTTAGAACATTCCCCTCTCAGGGGTGGAGTTTCCATGTTTTCCCTGTGTCTGCGTGGGTTTCCTCTGGGTTCTCCGGTTTTCTCCCACATTCCAAAAACATGGATACAACGTAAAATGAATGCTTTAAATTGCACTGCATGGTAAGTTTGTAAGTACAGTATGTGAGTGGCTGAGTGCGTGAGTGTGTGACCACTGATGGGTTGGCTCCCTGTCCTGGATCTGCCCAGTGCCCGAGACGTCTTTCCCTGGATGGGCATGGGGAACCCCACCGCGACCCTAGTACAGGTGGAAGACAATGAATGAATGAATTTAACCCAATGCTAAAACACCCCTCCTCCCTCTGAGGAAGTGAGCCACATATACGGAAATCCTGTATTCTGTCGCTGGAACCAACTGTAAAATGTTAACTTTTGTCAACAAGTCCTAAAGTTTGGTCAACAGCCTCATCTTAGTCTGTATTCCTGTATTGCATTGACCCAAAACCAGAGAAATGGTCCCTTTTATGCTGTTCTCTAGTAGCCAGTGGCCCCACTGAGCAAGTATCATTTGGGTGGCGGATCATTAGAATGACTGCTGTGACACTGATGGGGTAATGCTGTCTAAACAAATAGAATTTGTTGCTTTTTCAACCTGGTCATTAATTCATTAAGGAATATTATCAAGTATTATCAAGTATCTCTTTTTAGTAAAATGATGTGAACTTTTAGGATTTAGAGTCAATTTGAAGATAATTTTTTGCATGATAGTGGGATGACATATGATTTATACCATGTCTGACGGTCAATTGGTGGAATCCAAACTCTTGAGAGATGTTTCTTACTTTCCCTAAATATGTGATCGGACTTTGAATAATCTATATTTTTGCAATTAAACAGGACATATTTAAAGATCCAAAGTTACAATGTCTAAGTATTTAGTAATCATGTAATATTTTGTTTGTTTGCAGAGAAATACTGCAGGAGATGCATCAGAGTCAGCTTTATTGAAGTGTATTGAGCTTTGCTGTGGTTCAGTGAAAAGTATGAGAGACAAATATCCTAAACTTGCTGAGATTCCATTTAATTCCACCAACAAATACCAGGTATATATTAGAGTATTTATCATTTACGTTACATAAATGTAGCTCTTAACTATCCTAACATGAAGTGTTGTGTCTTTTCCTAGCTTTCAATTCACAAGAATCAAAATTCTTCTGAAAGTAAACACCTGCTATTAATGAAAGGTGCACCAGAGAGGATTTTAGACCGATGTTCCAGCATTATGATTCAAGGGAAAGAGCAACCTTTAAATGATGAAATGAAGGATGCTTTCCAGAATGCATATATGAAGTTAGGAGGTCTTGGGGAAAGAGTATTAGGTATTCTATTATATTGTAGCATGATTAAAAGGGTCTAAAATATAAATATGTGACTTTTAATACACAACTAGCAAGTTAACATAAAAAAAATAATGTTAGCTGACCTCAAGTATGTCCTTAACTTAACAACATACTATTTTACAGGTTTTTGTCATTTTTGCCTTCCCGATGATCAGTTTTCTCAGGGATATATTTTTGACACCGAAACTGAAAACTTCCCTACTGAGAACCTGTGTTTTATTGGCCTCATGTCCATGATTGATCCTCCTCGTGCTGCTGTACCAGATGCTGTAGCCAAGTGCAGAAGTGCTGGAATCAAGGTAAATATCTAATTCACCTTGATTTCTTTTAAGGAGCAAATTTAAATTAGATTATCCAAATATCTGAATTGCTATTTAAAATTCTTAGGTTATTATGGTTACTGGAGATCATCCAATCACAGCCAAAGCTATTGCTAAAGGCGTGGGTATTATTTCTGAGGGCACTGAGACAGTGGAAGACATTGCTGCTCGACTAAACATCCCTATCAGTGAAGTCAATCCCAGGTAATATATCGGGGTGGGGTTACCTTTTTATAGTGTTAAGGGTCCTGGATTAAAACTATAACTTTACATTTTCTTTAGAGAGGCTAAAGCTTGTGTTGTTCATGGAGGAGAACTAAAGGACATGAGCCAAGATCAACTAGATAGCATTTTAAAACATCACACAGAAATTGTGTTTGCAAGAACCTCTCCACAGCAAAAACTCATCATTGTTGAAGGTTTTCAGCGACAGGTAAAAAGAAATGGATAAAACTTTCTATGAATCCGGTATTCGTAATCATTTATAACCACTTTTATAAAGACTTCTGATGTATTCATTATGCTTCATAAGACTTGTCATAAGCCTATTTTTATGTAAATAGACATTTATAACCACAATCACTACGCCAAGCCCCTCGCGCTATTCCACCGCTCTACCCGTGCACCTATCACTATAAAGATGACACACACCAAGCACATTATCTTATAGATGCCATAAGGCTTTATAACACAATGTGACATAATGCAGTATAAAATGTGTATTAAAAATGTTTATTATTTTTTTTTTCCATAAACCAGTCATAAAGCTTGATAGCATTTTTGTTTTAATTAATGCCTACCCTGGAAATCACTTTATGAGGGCTTATATTTGAAACTGAACACTTATAAGCTCTCTTAGCAGGCATTATGTGAAGTGTTGTAATTTATTCCCTCTATAAAGCAAGCTGCATTAATATTAATACATAATGATATATAAAAGACTATCAATGCTCATTACATCCAGAATTTAAATTACAATTTAAAATAACAATTTGTTTTATAAAACCTCATGTCATATTGTTAAAACACTTTATGACTGTGATTATGAACATTTATGCACATTAACTAAACTTATGACAAATGTTCTTTATACATTTATGAATCCGAAATATTAAATTCATAGAAGGTAAAAATGGTAAAAAAAAAAATGTATTTGCCTGGACTGATTTTTTTATTTTTTTCATTAATAGGGTTCTATAGTAGCTGTGACTGGTGATGGTGTGAATGACTCTCCTGCTCTAAAGAAAGCTGACATCGGTGTGGCTATGGGCATTGCTGGATCGGATGTCTCCAAACAGGCTGCTGATATGATTCTTCTCGATGACAACTTTGCATCTATTGTTACAGGAGTAGAAGAAGGTATTCATGACGTCAGTTTTACATTTGTTTTACTTTGAAAATTTCAGCTGTTTTCAATAATATTTTTTTATAGGACGTCTTATCTTTGACAACTTAAAGAAATCGATTGCATACACTTTGACCAGCAAAATTCCTGAGATGTCACCCTTCCTTTTTTTCGTCATTGCTGGAATTCCTCTTGCACTGGGCACAGTGACTATTCTGTGCATTGACCTTGGAACTGATATGGTAGACAAATATACATAAATCTTTATAATTATTATTAGTCATTAAACAACATTGACACTGCTTCTATATTTACCAGGTGCCAGCTATTTCTTTGGCCTATGAGGTTGCTGAGAGTGACATAATGAAAAGGCAGCCCAGAAATGCTAAAACAGACAAGCTAGTGAATGAAAGGCTTATAAGTATGGCATATGGCCAGATTGGTAAGGAATTGTTGTATTGGTGGTGCTGTATTGGTAGAAACTGTATTAGATTGTTTAGATTAATACTAGTGCTTCATTTCTTTTTTAGGAATGATGCAGGCAGCAGCGGGGTTCTTTACATACTTTGTGGTCCTTTCTGAGAATGGTTTTAAGCCATTTTCCCTGGTAGGACTGCGCATTAATTGGGACAATAGGAATAACAATGACGTGGAGGACGACTATGGCCAACAATGGGTATAATCATAATAATAACAATAATAATAATAATAATAATAATAATGAAGATTGCATGTTTTCTTAGTTACTAGATGAGTTTCCTCTGGTATAACTAGTTCAAATATGTTTGTCAGGTGATACGAAGATAATTAAACTTTCTTGTGTGAAGGTCAACATAAAACTCTGCCCTTGCCTCACCATTTTTTTTAACCATTAAGCAACTGGAAAAGTTTTAGTATGAGCCACTTTCCATTTGATTTATATAATTTAGATTATAATTAAGGTTTAACTAATAAATATAGATATTCTTTTTTTATTAAGGCCATTTCCTTAAAGAGCTTCCCTTTAAAACTGACTTAATCACTTTACTCATGAAAAACAAACTTAAGCAAGCCTGATGCACACAAGATAGTAATATATTCATGTCTACTCTTTATTACAGTATGTTGTATCTGTGAATTTGGTACATGTAGATTTTAGGATTTCACATCGACCATATTCACCTTCATTTCCTGGCTTATTTTGTAACTCACATTTTAAATGTCCCAGTATTTTAATGGAATTGCAATCCATCTTATTACCTGTTGTGATTTAAAAGGTTAATGGTTTCACCAATAGGTTTATGATATTGCATTTTGTTAGCAGAAATGCTTTAATTTTCCAGTTTTAGCATTTTATTCCGTAGTATTTTTTTTATCATTAAAGCATGTTACATTTTATTTTTCTAAACTGTAGACATACGAAAGCCGAAAGGTTCTGGAATACACATGCCACACTGCATACTTTGTCAGTATTGTGATTGTTCAAGTGGCAGACACTGTGATCTGTAAAACCAGGGTGAACTCAATTTTACAACAGGGAATGAGGTATGTAACCAAAACTTATTTAAAAAAAACAATAACTTTATTAAAACAATATTGTTTTTACACAAAATTTTAAATGAACTAACTGACATACTGCTTTTTAGAAAAAACAAAGTTCTAATTTTTGGACTTTTTGAGGAGATAGGACTTGCAATCTTCCTATCTTATTGTCCAGGAATGGATGTTGCTCTTAGAATGTATCCACTTAAGTAAGTTCTTTGTTTTGGAAGTAATCTTTGCAAGCAAATATATAACAAAACAATAATACATTGTTTAATCTTATAAACATTAAAACTTAATAGATTTTTTTTTAATAAGAAACTGCTAAATATTACATTGGAATACTTTCTTTTTATAGGACTACAAGCAAATTGTAATGTTTTTACTATACTTTTATTATTTCAGACCTTTGTGGTTGTTATGTGCCGTTCCATATGCACTGATTATATTCTTTTATGATGAAGCTAGAAGATATCTTCTTAGGCGATATCCAGGAGGTAATAATTTATTTTACTTCATTTTTCATTTTGTATTTATTGATAGACAGTACAGGCCAAAAGTTTGGACGCACCTTCTCATTCAATGCGTTTTTTCACACCTATTTACATTGTAGATTCTCATTTAAGGCATTAAAACTATAAATGAATGTATGAGAAGTTATGTACTTAACAAAAAGGTGAAATAATTGAAAACATGTTTTATATTCTAGTGTCTTAAAAATAGCCACCCTTTGCTCTGATTACTGCTTTTTTCACTCTTGACATTCTTTCAATGAGCTTTAAGAGGTAGTTACCTGAATAAGGGTTAATTAGTATAACTAATTAGAATGCCAACAGTGTGCAAAGCAGTAATCAGAGCAAAGGGTGACTATTTTAAAGTAACTAGAATAGAAAACATGTTTTCAGTTTTTTCACATTTCTTTTGTTAAGTACATTATTCATCAAGTTTATTCATGGTTTTGATACCTCCAGTGAGAATCTATAATGTAAATATTCATGAAAATACAGAAAATACATTGAATAAGAAGGTGTGTCCAAACTTTTGGACTGTACTGTATATGCACACACACACACACACACACACACACACACACATTTTTTTTTAGATGTTTTATACATGACTTAATAAAAAAAATATATATATACATTTGGGTTAAATTATGTTAAAATTTAGACGGTTTCTGAGCCAAAATATATATAAAAGTCTAGAACTATACTATAAAAATACAAAAAACTCTATAAAAAATTGACCAAGATTATTTATGCACAGGTATTCACATGAAAGTGTTATGAAATGTCAGTTTTACATTTGTGTTCTATTTATAAACATAGTAATAATAGTGTCTGTTTTCTTTTTCAGGCTGGGTGGAAAAAGAGACCTATTATTAAAGATATTCGTCATGGCAACAACACCCGCTCCTATGTGAAAACAATACTTTTATTATGGTCTTTTAGACCCATGTTTGTTCAAACCACTAAACATCCTATTTAGGCACATTTTTATCAAAAATGTAGGGCATCATGTTTTTTTGATGCTAGGTATCTATTTTAATAAAAAAAAGTTATCTAATCTGACATATAGTTATGATGTTCATGGATAAACACATGTTAATATACCAAAAAAAAAAAACCTACAAAATTTGAAAATGTGAATTGTGGTAATTCCGAAAAGTCTCAGGAAAGGTACTGACCCTGCTATATGGGTTGACAGGATATGTTGCTATTCCTTTAGAGGTGTTCCTGTCTTTCAAGTATGTAATAAAGTTTTAAATAAATATTTATAAAGCCTTAAAATAAGTCTCATCTTTTGTATTGTACAATACAATATGATGAATTTCTTCCCATAGCACATTTTATTATGTCATGGCTATGGTGAGAGGGAAGGGAGAGACAATATACAGTACAGATCTCAAGCGGATGTCAGTAGGTTTATGTATACAGTGGCTTGCAAATGTAATCATACCCCATGAACTTTGTCACCTTATAACCACAAACTTTAATAAATTGTATTGAGATTTTAAGTGATAGACCTTAAAGCACATTATTGTAAGGTGGATTTTTTTTTTTCAACATTTTTTATTAAATAAAAATTATTCAGACGTCCTATATCAATACTTTGTAGAGCCACCTATGGTTGCAGTTACAGTTGTAAACCGTTTGGCATATGTCTCTTTGTGCATCTAGCAACTGAGACTTTTGCCCATTCTGTTTCGCAAAATAGCTCAATCTCAGTCAGGTTAAATGAACAGCGTCTCTGAACAGCAATTTTCATGTCATAACATATATGCTCAATAGGATTTAGGTCAGGACTTCTTTATGGCTTGCCCTTTATTTAGCTTCATCCATCTTACTATCAATTATAACCAGCTTTCTTGATCCTGCTGAAGAAAAGCAGTGGTACTGCCACCACCATGTTTCAGATGGTGTGTTCAGAGCGATGACCAATGTTACTTTTCCACCACGCATAGCATTTTGCATCAAGGCCAAAATGTTTTACTCTCAGCTGACCACAGTATCTTTCACATATTTGCGAGTCCCCTACATGGCTTTTGGCAAACTGCAAACAGTATTTCATAGGTCTTTTTTCAACAATTATTTTCTTTATGCCACTTTTGCATGAAGGCCAGATTTGTAGAGTGCATGACTTATCATGCTCCTGTGTACAGATCCGATACGTGCTGGCCATCCAGGTGTGGAACGAGTAAGAAAGCTTGTGATTTTGAAACACAACCTAACCCTGCTTTAAACTGTCTGACGTGTCTGTTAAGTTCCGAATGCTGTTTGTTCTCTAATGTTCTCTAACAAACCACTAAGGCTTTCACAAAAAAGTGTATTTATACTGAGTAAATTACAAACAGATTGACTCCATTACGTGATTAAGTGACTTCTTAAGGCAATATAAAGGAACATCAGTGTAAAGAGGGCTGAATACTTTTGCACGTCATATTTTTAAGGTATTTATTTGATCAAAAAATTTTAAATGATGTAAAATTTTGTTCCACTTCACAAATATGTGCTATTTAGTTTGGTCTCCTAGTCTCTTACTTAAAATCTGAAAAAAGTACATTTAGATTTGTGGTTGTAAGGTGACAAAATGTAAAAAAGTGTAAGGTATATGAATACTTCGCAAGCCATTGCAAATGAGTGACCAAGACACAAGTAATTGAACCACAGGGCTGATAAAGTATACATTCACAACAGCTGGATGTGATTAGAAGAAACAAAAAAGAATGATAATGCAACTAAAATAGGAAAGTCAAAAATGAGTTAATATTGAAATATGCATGCAAGCCAAAGAGAGGAAAAGACTAAGAAACATATAGCATTTTTTTTTTGCTACAAAATGACAGTTTAATTGTCTTTGTGACTTATATTTGTGCTATAGTGACTTCCATGACATCCGTGAAGCAGGCAGATATTTAAGCAGAAATTATGTTGTTATCAGAGGCAAAGGTCATGTGGTCACTGGGAGAGAAGAGAGGTGTTGGGGTCAAGAAGGAAAGTTGTCTGATTAAAGGGAAAATCTTGGAGACATCCAGAGAGACTAAAGAAAGAGGAGACTGCTTTACTGGAATGGGTATTTGTGTGACGGGGTGAGGGGAAGGAAAGTGTTTGATGATATGTTCCACCTTCTCTGTGTCATCTGCTGATAATGAAGGTTGGAAGGTGGAT
>JAOUQT010126483.1:0-19106 GCA_025769995.1 Xyliphius kryptos | reverse complement strand
CACTGCTCTAGAGTCCAGTGGGGGCGTGCTTTACACCACTGCATCCGACGCTTTGCATTGCACTTGGTGATGTATGGTTTGGATGCAGCTGCTGGACCAGGAAACCCATTCCATAAAGCTCTCTGCACAACGTTCCTGAGATAATCTGAAGACCACATGAAGTTTGGAGTTCTGTAGTGATCCACTCTGCAGAAAGGTGGCGCCCTCTTGGCACTATGCGTGACCCGCTCCGTCAGTTTACGTGGTCTACCACTTGGTGGCGGAGTTGCTGTCGTTCCCAAACACTTCCATGTTCTTATAATCAGCTGACTGTGGAATATGGTGTGGAAGCGAGAAAACGTTCATGACTGGATTTGTTCCACAGGGGGCGCCCTATTACAGTTCCACTCTGGGATTCATTAAGATCCTGAGAGCGAGACATTCTCTCACAAATGTTTGTAAAAACAGTCTGCATGTCTATCTGCTGGATTTTATACCCCGGTGGCCATAGAAGGTATTGCAACACCTGATTCTGATCATTTGGAGGGGGGAGCAAATACTTTTGGCAATGTAGTGTCCACACAAACCGAAGCATCAACACACACGAATATTTAAACACACATACACACACCTTTTGGTCATAATAAACACTTTTTGTATAAAATCAGACTATATGATGATAATGTGGGTTACCATGGTGATAAAGGCGAGTTGCAGGCTGGGAACAGTGTACACACTGGGCACCTCTTTAAAGCTTGGCTCACTTTTTTTGTTTGAAATGCAAATGGATGCTTCATGTGTCAATCTGCTTAGCCTTAGCTGTGGCATGCGACTGCGATCGTCCATCTGTGTTCACAACCACACGCCGTGTTCACACCAGGTGGTGACAGGAAGTTAATGAGGCTGTAGTTTTAACACCATCAGGACCCCCACAGAGCAGGTATCATTAGGGTGGGGGATGATTCTCAGTACTGCAGTCACACTGACACGGTGGTGGTGGTGGTGTTCGTGTGCTGCACTGGTGTAAATGGATTGGACACAGCGGTGCTGCTGGACTGAGAATAAACCCCTGACCGATAGTGGAGGGACAGCAACAGATGACCTACCGTCTTTGATTGTACATCCACAAGGGGGAGCAGTAAGGCGGATGCATGTAAAAGTTTATAGGTTTTGTGAGGAAATGCACCGAATCTGCCAACAAATCGAAATCTGGTTGAGTTTCTCAAACTGTTCGGAGAAATCAATTTGCTGAATTGAATTCGAATCAAATGCTTTTTAAACAGCGATACAATTGATGAGATAAATTAGCCAATAAAATTGTAGTAATTTTAAATACTTTATTTTATTCATTTATAATCCTCTATGATGGTTGCGAGGGGGGGTGGGGGGGTCCCCATCATGCACATCCAGGGGAGAACGTTTTGAGCACTGGGCAGGAACACTCAGGACAGGGTGCCCATCCATCACTAGGCACACACTCGCACACAAACACACACTATTAGGGGCAAATTTAGAGCATGCAATTTACCTCAAAGTATTTGGACTGTGGGAGGAAACCGGAGAACCCGGAGGAAACCCACGCAGACACGGGGGAACATGGAAAATACACCCAGGTTGGGATTCGAACCGGGAACCCCCAGTGCTCAGAGGCGAACGTGCTACTGTGCCCCCCGAATACTTGATTTATTCATTCATTACGCCTAATCTCTGCTACGGTTGCGACGGGGTTCTCCATGCCCACCTTGAAAAGAAGGTCTCTGGTGCTGGGCAGACACACCGGGTACAGGGTGCCAATCCATTGCTGGGCGCGCACACACACTCATGCATGCTTTAGACACACAGACTATACGGGACAATTTAGAGCAGTCAATTTACCTTGAATCCATGTTTTTGGATTGTGGGAAGAAACTTGAGATGCAGGAGGAAACCCACGTGGACACGGGGAGGACATGCAAACTCCACCCAGTTGGGATTCGAACCGGGAATTTCTGGCACTGACAGGCGAACACGAAAACAAGAAAGAAAATGTGTATTTATGTTTGGAAATGCTTTGATGTTCCGACTTCCCCATCGGCGCCACCTGAGGTGAACATGACTACGTTCTGTCACTGATGCGTCTGCCAGCTGTTCTAACTATTGTTTGCTTGACCCCAGGACTTCAGCCTCCTCCACCTCCACCTCCACCTGCATTCCGGGTCGATTCCAGCCCGCCGGCCCAGGGCCCTCGAGTGAACGGCGAGGGCCGCACCGCCCTCCTGAGCTCCATCCAGACCTTCAGCAAAGGCCGACTGAAAAAAGCCGAGACGTCGGATCGCAGCGGTCCTCACATCTGACACTTTCTCTAGCCCTTAGTTCAACGTGTGTGCAATTCATCCTCGCCGTCTGTCCGAGGCTTCCGGGATCCGATTCCTGAATCGATGGCTTTTCGGATTTGTACCGGGGAGAGGGGCGTGAGGCTCCTGTGGCCCTCCATGCTGCTATGAGGAACTGGATCGTGAACTTTCCCAGTCAGCGGGATCACGCGCCACACAGCAGCCGTCCTGATCGGCCTCCTTCAACCGCAGTACGCATATCGTGTGTGTTTTAGTGACATTGGGTTGAAGCTTTTCATCCTTTTATTCTACCTTGAGGTTTTTACCTGATTTGTTTATTTTATGTCATTACATTCTATTGTATTATACGATATTCAGAGAGATTCTTTAAAAAAAAATACTATGGGGTTTGTGCCACATTTAACCATCGTGCCTACAGGTGCCAAGTGCTTTGATTCCTGATGCCAGGATGAGGAGCTGTACATTATTCATCCTCATGCGAGCTGAATGCAAGGTCACAATCAAACTGGAACTTCCAGTAATGAACCTTTTTTCATGAAGAGGAAGCGTCTGCAGTACAAACAATACCTGTGTTTAATATTCATTTGTGTTAAAGGACTTGAATCCTAATAAATAAAGCTGCCAGGTTCTTTAAATGGGGTCAAAGTTTCAAGTTCGTTTATTTACCAGCTCCTTCCTGGGTTTGTGATCACGCTTCCTGCAAGTGACGTAAACGTCCATTTACATGAAATTGGTCCCTTCTTGGTGTATTTTTTTATAATTTTTTATATAAAGAAACTTTACCTATTTTGAGGAAAAAAAGATAAAACACCAAAACAAACAAGGGAGGGGGGCACGTTGGCTTAGTGGTTATGTCCTCCCCGTGTCCACGAGGGTTTTCCCCGCGTTCTCCGGTTTCCCCCCACTGTCCAAAAACATAGATCCAAGGTAAATTGAATGCTCTAAATTGCCCCATATAGTGTGTGTGTATGTGCACAGCAATAGGTTGGCGCCCTGTCCTGGGTGTATCTGCCCAGCGCCCAACTGAGAGCTTAGTAAGTCCTTACTATGGGTTACGCACAAACATGCATGACTGAGCATCTCATAATTATTTTAAATCTCATAATAATTACTTTAAATCTCATAATTATTATTTTAAATCTCATTATAGGACTTTGAATCTCATAATTACTATTTTAAATCTCATAATAGGACTTTAAATCTCATAATTAGTATTTTAACTCTCATAATAGGACTTTAAATCTCATGATTGTTATTTTAAATTTCATGATATGATTTTAAATCTCATAATAATGACTTTAAATCCCATAATAGGACTTTATATCTCATCATTAGTATTTTAAATCGCATAATTATGATTTTAAATCTCATAATATGACTTTAAATCTCACAATAATGTCTTAGCATCTTATAATTAAGACTTTAAATGTATGAATGCCTGTGTCCGCCAAAAAAAAGAAAGTGATAATTATAAGATTTACTGCTACCGGAAATACTCTACTTAGTTCACTACTTAGCAAACTTCTTGAACGCAATTCAGAACACGGCCCTTAAATCAGAATCGCCGAAGTATCGCAAACCGTCACTTTGCACTGATTGGGTCGTTTACATGTAAAGATTTTTTATTGGACAATGTGACCTGGCCCGATACGCCTTCGCAAAGCCAATTGGTCGAAGTAGCACGCCCGGCATTTCCATTGGGCAGCATTCTCGCTGCAGTCCCGCCTCCAAATAGAGGACGGGACAGATTGAAAGATGGCGTCGCTGAGGTGTTTTCTTCGCAGTGGAAAGGTGAAGCATTTCAGTTTTGTAAATGTAATTCTGATTCTTTAATGGACCTAATCATGGAACTGAATGTGTTTATTACAGAATGCCGTGTCGGCTGTCCTCAGGCGGGAGTTCCACCAGTCCTCGCCGGCCGCTCTGCAGGTCGGTGTTAATGCTCTCACCTTCGTTAGCTCGTTAGCATCGGTAGCATCCGGGACTTTTCCTGAATTAAATACAAGTCAAGAAAGTTAAACACAGCTCTCATCAGGTTTTATCGAAAAGCAGCACGTCGTGTAATTAATAAACTGCATTTACAGTTAGTGTTTGTTGTCTTTGCTGTTCAGTCAGAGGGAATGTGACCTACTGTCCCTTTAATACTAGAATTGACAAGGTATCTGTAACGTTATATGTCTATCAATCTTATAAAGTTATAGTGCATTTCTATATAACACCTAGATCCTAAACAGTTGTAGATCTGTGTAGATGTGTACACATTCCCAATGACTTCCGATTTCAGTAGAAGTTGTGTGTTTTGCTATTACAGCTCCACTTTACATATACAATACCAGTCCAAAGTTAGGACACGCCCCCTTGTCCAAATGACTGTGATCTATTTCGCTTACTGTACTTAGACCTACAAATATTTGTCCTCCACATTAACCCATCTGTGCGATGACACACACACCCTAAGTGGTATGTTGTAGATCAGTGGTTAGGATGTTGGGTCAGCAATCAAAGGGTTGTGTGGCAACAGTCATTTATTTGTTAGTCATTTATCAGACGCTTTTATCCAAAGTGATTTACAAGTATCCCAACTTGTTTGGGGCCACAACACAAGGTCAAAACATCACCCTGGAGCAATGAGGGTTAAGGGCCCACATTGGTAACGTCAGTGGACCTGTAATTTGATCCTACGACCTTCAGATTGGTATCCCAACACCCTAACCACTGTGCCACCCTATTGCATTCCAGGCAGAATTAATTGTGTTTAGAATAATGGCATAAAGAGAACAGATAATGGTCATGTTTAATCATGTGCAACATGCACCAAGGACCCAGAATAAGCTAATTTTCTCACACAGCTACAGATTTAACGACCGCTCTAAGGTAGAAGGCCTTCTCTTTTATAAAAAAAAAGCACAAAACCCTACAGTGTCTTTGTATATGTTATATATGTAATGCTGAGGTTTGCAGGGTGTGCAAATGACCTTTTTGTCTTCAGCCAATTTAAAATGACACTTTTTAAAACTCTTTACTTTGTAAGACAAAGGGATAAAGTGACGATAGAATGTAGGAAAGCAAGAACCTGTTTTTGGCTCAGTGGTTAAGGCGTTGGGCTATCAACCTGAAGGTTGTGGGTTCAAATCCCAGGTAAATTGAAGTTACCACTGTGGGTCCTTGAGCAAGGCCCTTAACCCTCATTGCTCCAGGGTTCTTTATAAACCCGGAATTTTGGCCCCAAAGATCAAGCTGGCAAGTCAGCAAAATGACCAGTTATTAGGTAATCACGCTGCCAAGTTTCAGGCTTGTAGGTGTGTGGGCATTGGTGTGTATAGGTATAGATTATTATATAGTAATCTATTCTAATGATTCCTTAAAACCAGCCTTTTAGTGATATGAACGACAATACTGATGCACGTTGTGTGTAGTTTTTAATGAAGAAATGTAATGGCAACCTTACAATACCCGTTATCAATTCCACTTATTATAAAGATGGAAGTTATAGTTTTACTACTTCAGATTGGAGTCTACATGTTTGTGTACGTACTGTGTTAGTCCGCTTTACTGTGCTGTTTTGTCCCGTAACGACTCAGGTTTCCATGTTCTCGTCGTTCATCTGCGTGCCGTTCGCAGGTCACCGTCAGAGATGCTCTTAACCAGGCCATGGATGAGGAGCTGGAGCGGGACGAGCGCGTCTTCCTCCTCGGTGAGGAGGTTGCGCAGTACGATGGCGCCTACAAGGTCTGTATGAGGGATTTCCTACTGTTCCCATACAGAACTGTGTTGTGTTTTTATTTTGATCATTTTTTATTGTTTATTTAATGAATACAGGTGAGCAGAGGCCTCTGGAAGAAATACGGAGATAAGCGCATCATTGACACGCCGATCACAGAGGTGCTTTTGTTTACAGTGTCCCAAAATCAGTTTGAATATTCAGGGAGGTACTTTACAAAAATTTTTTTGTGTGGTTTTTTTTTTTTTTTTTTTTTTTTTTTTTTTTTTTTTTTAATATTAAGATGGGCTTCGCAGGAATCGCTGTCGGTGCCGCCATGGTGAGTTCAATCACAAATATATTTTAATAAGATTTCATTTCAAGGACGTCACAAATGAAATTTTGTCAGACCACTTCGCTTTACCCAATTTTATCCCATTAATGATAACGAACATGCACTACACAATTACAAAATGGCAACAACCCCCCAATACCTTGCAAGAACAGTATTAAAAATAGTATGTAATGAAAAAAATGGGGATTCAAACTAAATAAAAGTAGAGAAATCAATTAATGTAAAGGGGGTGGGGTGGGAAAGGGGATTTTGTTAAGTAGGGGCAAAGACTAAAGCTGGTCAAAATAAGAACAAAAATAATTCCACTTCAAATAGAAGTGTTTTCTCTCAAAGTGAATATTTTTCTAGTTTAAGACAGTAAATCATTTCCTGGCTTCACATTAACCATTAAAAATGTGGGTGGTTTCAAGGATTTCCAAACCAGGAGGATACTGTAGCCTTGTCACTTTGAGGACTTTATTTTTATACGTTATTTTTATTCCAGGCCGGACTGAGGCCCATCTGTGAGTTCATGACCTTCAACTTCTCCATGCAAGCCATCGATCAGGTCATCAACTCGGCAGCCAAGACCTACTACATGTCCGCCGGGCTGCAGCCCGTTCCCATCGTGTTCCGTGGACCCAACGGCGCCTCTGCGGGTGTAGCGGCACAGCACTCGCAGTGTTTCGCTGCCTGGTACGGCCACTGTCCCGGCCTCAAGGTCGTCAGTCCCTGGAGTGCGGAGGACGCGCGGGGGCTTCTTAAATCTGCCATCAGAGATGATAACCCTGGTAGGTTTTGATGTGGGACTAGTTGTACAGGTGTGTGCGTGCGTGCGTGTAAACACGGTTTAATGAAGGTTGTGCTGGATGATTTGTGTTGCAGTGGTGGTTCTGGAGAATGAGCTGCTGTATGGTGTGGCCTTCGAGATGCCGGAGGCGGCGCAGTCCAAAGACTTTACCATCCCCATCGGCAAGGCAAAGGTGGAGAAAACAGGTGGGGCAAGCTTTTTTAATTTGAATAAAAGCCATAATTCAGACTGTAGTGATGAGTTTTGTGGTTTGTGTTTGTCACACAGGAAGTCACATCACTCTTGTATCACATTCCCGAATGGTGGGTCACTGTCTGGATGCCGCTGCGGTTTTGGCCAAAGAAGGGATCGATTGTGAGGTGAGTTAAGACCAACACAGCTCATCTGTACTAGAACAACAATAATAAGTTCTGCAGCGGTGCAAGTTTAGTTCTCAGATTGGTTCTGCAGGATTATTGGTCCCTGTGGTTCATTTGCAGCTGATGGTTCCTGTTGCACTGGGTGGTTCATTTTGTAGGTCATCAACTTGCGCACCATCAGACCCCTTGATGTGGAGACTATTGAAACGAGTGTGATAAAGACCAACCATCTGGTGACCGTGGAGGGGGGCTGGCCCCAGTTTGGCGTCGGAGCGGAGATCTGTGCCAGGATCATGGAGGGTGCGGTTTTGTTCTGTAAAGTTTTAGAAGTCTGTCTTAATGCAGTGTTTGAGAAATGCGTTAATGAAAAAGAGTGAGGGAGGGAGGGGGGCGAGTGGATAAGAGAGCTGAACAGGTGGTGAGCACCAAGAGAGCGGAGAAGAAAATTAGAGGGGCCAAGGAGTAGAGGGGTTAAGTGTTCCAGTAGCAGGGCAGGGCGAGAGGCATACAAGAGGAGGTGCAGAGGAAAAGAGGTCTAGAGGCATAAAAGTGGAGGTGAAGGGATGAGGAGAGGGTGAGCAAGAGTCATAAAAGAGGAGGTGCGAAGAAAAGGAGGTTGAGAAGCATAAAAGGAGGTGCAGGGGTGAGGAGGGGAGGGCAAGAAGCAGAGGGGGGGGGGCATCGGGTAAAGGAGAGGAGGGCAGGAGGTGGGTAGGAATATAGTTCTACATCTGATAGAATAGAGATTTATATCCAGTGTGACTGACCCGTTCTCCTGTGCTGTACCGTTCTTGACCTCAGGTCCTGCCTTTAATTATCTGGACGCCCCGGCCGTCCGCGTCACCGGAGTCGACATCCCAATGCCGTACGCCAAGATCCTAGAAGACAACAGCGTTCCTCAGATCAAGGACATAATATTTGCTGTTAAAAAGACTCTGAACGTGTAAACGGGTTCCACAATCTCCCTCCAGGGAACGCAGCGTACCCCGCAGCGTACCCCGCGTTCACCAAACCGTCCGCAACAGGGACGCACCAAACGTTTAGGCTTTCTGTTACATGTCCTCGTGGATCCGATTCACTATATAACGTTTTGCCTTGCATCTAAAAAGTTGCCATAAAAGGGATATTTATTGTGGATGGGTTCTGTGGAGGTTCTTATTGGGTTCTGTTCAGTCACCGATTTATTTATACGACTTTTCGGCATCAAATATCCAAATTCCCACCAGGAAATTTATTTCCACTTCAGACCGACACTGGTTTCTCATCATTTCACCGAAACGAGGAGGTTAAATGATAAATTAGTCCGTTTGAAGGTCCGCTGTGGTTGGGAACCGTTTGGTGGAGGTGCTGGGAAAACTACTATCCGCCTCGACTGAGTGAATAGTAAACACATCAATACGGGAAATTAATAAACCAACAATAAAGTACTGAATACAATACAATCTCATCCAGGTGATCAGCGTCCGTGTGTTGATGCTCCACCCATAACGTCTACATGAGGAACAATTTGGGTTCTTTAGCGCTAGCTTGAAGGATGGAGTGTAAATACTGGGAATGTGTGATGTAAAGTGCCTGTGGTGGGTGGTGGAGAGAAGCTGTGGTGTAGCAGGAGATGGGTGGTTGTGGGACGGTGGTGTGGGATCTGTATAAGGACAGTGTGACAGCAGTGGGGAAACAGGTGGTGCTGGACTGTCTGGGGGATAGGACATTTACAGTGTTCGGGGGAGGGCATGGAGGAGGAGATCTGGCTTTGGGTGCAGTCACTCCACGGCACTGCTGTCTGTGGTTGACGCACGTAAATCAGCCAAAACTAACCCCCGCACCTCTGTCTTTATCCTGCTGGACCTTTCTGCTGCTTCGATACGGTCCACTCTGTTCAGTCTAGGTTTCTCTGGTACCACACTCAAATGGTTCTTCCCCGATCTAACAAGTGCGACCTTTCAAGTCTTCTGGGACGGGGATGTTTCTAACCCTCACCAAGTGGTTACTGGAATCCCACAGGGCTCACTGCTCGGACCCCTGCTCTTTTCATTTTTTTTTCTCCTGACGACCCCTCAGTCTCAAATCAGATAGCTGCCTGTCTCACCGACATCTGTTTGGAAGAAGTTTGGAGTTCCTTATAATCCCTCAATTCATCATGACCGGACCCTCCACTATCTCTCCAACTGACTCGCTCCGTAATCTTGGTTTCTCAATTGACCATCATCTTAATCTTTCAGATCAGGTCACTAAAACTGGCCGTTCCTGCAGATTCATTCTGTAGAACATCAGGAACATCAGAGCAGGCTCCTCAGCTGCTGGCCCTCATCCTATCCCGCTCTGCTTGCGGGTCTCCCAGCTTCCACAATCAGGTCTCCATAATTGGTTCAGAACCCCGCAGCCTGACTCGTGTTCAACCAACCAAAGCGAACTCCTGTCCCTCCATTCCTCCTCTCTCTCCATTGGCTTCCTGTAGCTGCTGCATTTAGTACATGGTACTGACTCTGACCTACAGGACAGTCTCTGGATCTGCCCCCTCTTACCTTCAGTCCATCTTTACTAAATACACTCCGACTCGTTCACTGCCCTCTAGTGATGAACGTCGCCTGGTGACTCCAACTCACCGAGACTCCAATTCTCACTCAACTGCTAAACGGTGGAACGACCTTCTCAACAACATCCGTAAGGCTGACTCACTCAACATCTACAAGTAACTTCTCAAAAACCATCTCTTCCACAGATGCTCGCTATAAAAAAACTCAAATTTACCTAAAACTACTAACTTGTATCGTTCTCTCATTCGTAAGTCGCTTTGGATAAAAGCGTCTGCTAAATGTAAATGTAGGTGGTATGGGATGGAGAATAATGATTCCCTGTGGTGCCCTCTAATGGGAACTGTCGGAATAGCCGGGCTGAACTACGGCGGAGAACTTGATAACCTGAAAGTTGTTTTTAAATGAGTGATGACTGGAGTTTCAATAATTCAAATGAACGTATTTTAGAGCGAGGTTGTCCAAACGCACTACTGTGTCCATGCGCTCGCTTGCGTACGTGAATTTATCTCTAAGTTTTCCAAGCGATGAGGAATGACGGAGCCAAGTTTCAGCCTTGTAGATACTCGGGAAGTGGAAGCATTATTGATGTGTCATTGAGGGTATAAATACAGTATCTTTAAAAGGTTTGAAGCCTATCCCATCTTGAGATTTTACTGCCAAGTAGCCCACTAGGACTTTTGGACTGCTTTCGTGGGGAACATGCAAACCTCCTTCACCCTATCTAGAAATTGAACCACAGACAATTGCACTGTAAGCGTGCTACCACACCACCATTGTTGTCTTTTCACTGTTGCCGATAGGGGGCGCCACAAGAATAATGGCTCTCCATCACCACATCCATAAATCTCCTCCACTTCAATCTCAGCTTTGTCTCTAAATGTCCCGCCTGTCCGTCACTCCTGTTCCTAACCTCCACCTTCATCCCTCCCCATGGGAATCACAGCATCGTCATCTTCACCTTCAGCTCCTGCAACACTGCAGCCTCACTGCACCCCCCCCCCCATACCCCTTATGCTTATAGTTTGTTCTTTACATGAGACGCGTTCCGTCGTCCGATGCACCTCTCTACTCGTTCCTGGACCGAGCCCATAACCTGCTGGCTCATCGATTAGAAGGCAGATGGATCGTCTCTTCTGATGCCATGTGTCTGAAAGCGCCGCATTCCAAAACACCATATTGCCTCAACAGATGGAGCAGAAGCTTCGGTTTCCAGCCGGTCGTGTTTGGGGGGGTCTGAAAAATTGCAGCAAATCAATTCCCAGCCCTCGTCCAACTGATTGGTGCGACGATCCGAACGCTGAATTGAGGGGAAAAACTGCAGCTCCTGAGGCTCCACTGACGGATGCTTTAAACCACGAGTTACTAAGATTCACACATTTACATTTAGTTGTTTAGCAGACGCTTTGATCCAAATGAGAAAAACACAAGTCGGTACAGGGTGGGCCATAAGTATGGATACACCCTGATAGAATGGAAGTGGTTGCTGATATCACCTTACCGTTTGTGGTGCATCAGTACATGGGAGGAGGAAAACTGGTATCCTGTTGCTGTCTGCCGTATTGCTCTCGGTTTGTCAAGAGTGGGAGAAGAGAATCGCCTTGACTATTCAACACCCTTCAATGGGTTACAGTCATCGCTCCGTGTCACAAACGTGTCGATAACTCGATTAGGAATTAAGCTATGTGACAAATGAGCACACCGTTGTTTTTCTTGTTTAATTCTCCACGTGTTTGATGTGTCACATGACCCCCTTCCCATTGAAAAAAATTTAAGTTGTATCCAAAATGGCGGCTTTGCAGATGGGCATCACCCGACCTCAAAGGTTTTCCCGCTCCCTTATCCTCTTAATCCTCTCAATTATTCATGGCTGTGTTTACCGTGCATTAAACCAATCATCAAGTTACTTGCAGGTCCCTTTAAGAGCCAGGTGGCGCTCCAAAATTTGTGGATTACTATTTCAGCGGTGCAGCTACCTGGACTCACTGTGCTGGTCCATGAGGTTCTCCATGTGAAAAATACACTATTATTCTGATCATCTGCACTGAATGTGGTCAGCCAGGTGGGAGAAGTCTAAACTGTAGCTGCTGATGCCGATTTCCAAGATGACCGTCAGTGAGGGAGGGCCGATATCTGGATTTTATTATTTTTTTATGTGGGGGGGGGAAAAGGCTGAGTCATAAGGTGGTTGATCCAGAAAATGCCGTAAATATGTTCCACATCTTCTGTTTGGATACTTTCCTTCAGCCAGGAAGTTCCAAAACTGCCCAGCAGAGGTGCTTTACTTCATTTGAATTTCAGTTTGCAGGACTAAAATGTGGTCTTCCAAAGCAGATGTGACTCCTCCCCTTTAGCTTCCTCCATGTACGCGCCAAACAGCATCTCTGTAGAGGGCGCGTCTGAATCCGACATGTCCATCACTTGTGGCAGGGGGGCGTGGCCGTTTTCTGGTTTGTGTGTGTGTGTGTGTGTTTGCAAAGTGCTCTACCGATGCATCCTCTGTACAAATCAGAATTAGAATCCATTATTGATCGCCGGCGGGGAATTGCAGTGACATTTAAAAGCTCCACCCTCTGTCTGTCTGTCTGAATTCGTCTCATGTGTTGGTTTTTAGTTCTGTCCTTTGCAGCTCATTGTTTTATGGCTTTATTGTTTGCAGCCGTCATGTGTTTCCTGTACTTTGTGTTTTCTGTGTTTATACTTCAGCTCTTTGTTCTTGGCTCAGTCCTTTTCCTGCACCGGTGCACCTTGAACTGTCCCAACAGCCCCGCATTGTCCGAAATCAGGGTACAATGGTACCTTCTGCACCTTAAAGAACTATATACAATAACGTAATGTCATGTTACATCAGAAACAGGAACTACAGCAAAGGCATTCCAAAAAAAAAGTCTTGAACTTGTACTGCAAGCTTTTATTTTGAAAGAGACTTTTGATTCAATTCCATCCATTTATTTTCATTCATTACCCCCCTGGTGCAGATCGCGGGGGCAGCAGCCTAAACAAAGAGGCCTCGATATCTCTCTCCCACAAGCTACCTCTTGTAGTTCTAGGTTTTATATAAATATTATTTTATTATTATTTTTTTAAATGTGTTCAATTTTCATATTTTTTTTAATTTACTTTATAAGCATGTCTATTTGTTAGCCGTCCCACCACGCTGGCAGTACGATGGCAACAAAGCACCATAAGTTGCGTTGTTCTACGCTAAACGGGAGAGCAGGCTGTAAGACGCTAAATTGCAAGAAAGGATTATGAGAAATTAAAAACAGTAAAGTTGTGAATTGCACGGATATGTGAAGATTGGATGATGGGGGATGGGGGGATGCGTATAGACGCAAGACATCAAGACATACACCCAGGACAGCGCGCCAATCTATCACTGGGCACACACTCAAACACACACACTATAGGGGCAATTTGTGCAGCCTATTCAAGTTTGATCCATGTTTTTGGACTGTGGGAGGGAACCACAAAACCCAACGGGGACACGGGGAGAACATGGAAAATCCACTCGGATCGAGATTTGCGAGTTTTAATTGTTTTTAATGGTTTTTAGACATTTTAACTACAAACAATGTTGTGGCTACCATTGTTGTTGAGGTGATTTGGGTAGTTGTGGCAACCGCAGTTTATTTTGGATAGTAGTAGTTGTGGCAACTGTTATTTATGTGAGATTATAGAGGTTGTGGCAACTATTATTTTTTAGGGTTTGTAGAAGTTGTAGCATTTGTTAATGGGGGATTATAAAAGATGTGGCAACTGTTGTTTGAGGGATTACATTGTTTAGGGGAAAACTTTGTTTTTGAGGAATTATAATACATGACAGATTAGTTTGAACCCAGAGCATACACTCAATCATACACACACTATATAGGGGCAATTTTGATCAGCAAAATCACCTTGAATCCATGTTTTTGGACTGTGGCAGAAAACCCACACAGACATGAGGAGAACATGGAACTCCACCCAGATCGGGATTCGAACCTGGATCCCCAGCGCTAAGTGGCGAACATGCTAACCACTATGTCACCATGCCGCCCACTTGATTAATTTAATCGTTTTAAAAAAATTTTAATTAAATTAAAATAATTTTTGGTTTAGTGGTTAGCATGTTCACCTCTCAGCACTTGGGATTCTCGGAATCAATCTGGGTGGAGTTTCCATGTTCTTCTCGTGTTTGCGTGGGTTTCATCCCAAAGTTTAAAAACATGGATTCAAGGTGAATTGGCTGCTTTAAATTGCCCCATATGGACTGTGTGTGAGTGTGTGCCCAGCGATAGATTGGCGCCCTGTCCTGGGGTGCATCTGGCCAGCGCCCGGCGTGGGAACCCCCCGCGACCCTAGTAGAGGATTAAGCGGAAAATAATGATAATGAATTTACCGTGACTGTGGTTGAAAAGCGGAGAACCTGGAAAAAAACCACCTGGATACAGGGAGAACATGTTAACTCCACCCAGATTGGGATTCGAACTGGGAATCCCCAGCGCTAAGAGGCGAACGTGCCGCCCTATAAAGAATCAAATGTTGACAAAACACCAAGACCTCCTCTAAATTTAAATCAAACCCCCTGCAAGTTAATCTTGTTTATGAAACACGTGGGTAGACCTGAGACTTTAGCTAGCTAGCTATTTTAAAAAGGTCCTGCGTCATGATATAAGCCCCACCCACAAGACCATCGCCCCTCCCCCCGGGATCCAACAGCGGAGCCATTTTTGTTTGCTGGCTGTAGAGGCTCGGCGGAGCGGAATCTGATGCGGTGTGCTTCTGAGAAGGTAAGCGCTCTTTACTGACTCCCACGGCCCGCTCGCTCTGTAATGTCGCTGCCGACGTGTCGCTGAGGACGGGCGGCGTCGCTGCCCCGCTGGCTTCGGAAGCGGCGGCTGGATGCAGATCAACAAAGATTCCCTTTTTCAGGCGCGTTAGCCGGTTAGCTAACGGTAGTTTGCTCAAGTTACCGACGACGCTCTTGAACGTCTGTTCGGCTTATTTGGCGTGGAAATGCCCCGGTCCTGCCCCGGAACACCGGGCACGGCGAGGGGAAAGCCCCTACCGTCTACCTTCAGAGGCACCGTGCAGCTCAGCTCCTCCGTTCCCTGATTCGACCGGATGGCTTTGTCTGCTTTAAGCTCCAGCGAGCTCCTCACAGGCGGTCCAGACACACAGCGCCAAAAACTGTTAACCAAAGGACACAAACCTGACAATCAAACAGTAATTCTGCGTCTAAACCCCAAAATAAAGCACTAAACCCGAATCTAAACAGCTACACTGCAGGTCGTATTAAAGGGCCTGTTTGCAACATGCTTTAAAGGGACAGTATGTGATATTTACGGTGAAGTCGTGGTAGTTTGATCTATGGATCCCAAATTCGGGGGATCCAGCAGCTGGTCCATACTGCACAAAATAAAGCAACAATCTTAGAAAAACTTAGTTACCTCAAAGCAATTACCTACCGAGAACATTTGAATTCTCATTGTTTATTTTATTTAAAAACTTTACTCAAATGTGAACATAAAAATAACTTCGAATACTCAACTATAATAACAACAGCAGAGAATAACAACAAGCTGGATCCATTAGCTAACAGCATGGCGTGTAATCTCCAACGCTAAGTCATGTGACATGTGAAATGAACCAATGAAAACTCACTCCCAGTTTGCCAGTATCAAAAATAAGTAAATACAAATCACCAGCAGGGGGAGTAAAGCGTCATAAACGGGTGGAAGTCGTTACAGAAAATGACATGGGAAGTTCCACGGCGATCTACCAGCATGCACTGTGCGATCGATGTATTGGGCACGCCTGCAGTACGGCCTTCGCTGTGCAGTAAACTCGTATACCAATCGGGTGCGTGGTGAGATCACCAAAGGCGCTCCTCAGCCAATCAGATCTGTGCAGATTCGGGAGTGCGGAGCTTGCGAGGTATAAAGCAAGAAGCAGCAGTTAGAGGATACATGGCGTTAAAGAAGAGTTCTCTTAGAGGATGAGCTGTAAAAAATATAAACAGTCGACAGCAAACAGTGACTTTTCAACTCGGAATGAGCCGGGTCGTAATAAATTCATTAAGTGACTAATATGTCCAAAATGCCATTAAACCCTCATAGAAACGAAAACAAAGATTTGAAAATTCTGAAGGTCTGTACCCTACTGACTTCTAATTAAATAGCTCTGAAATATTCTGTCAAAAATAGAGAAATGAAAGATTAAAAAATATAGAGTTAACAACTGACAGTGAGTGTGTAGTGTGTAAACCAGGGCTCCAAATTTTTTGCAAAGAAGACCAAATTGGATAAAGTAAAGATTTGCGGGGCGAATACCTTATTTTGATTTTTTTCGCCACTCCCCCCTCAGGTGTGAAGAACTCTAGTGCAGTTTCATGTCCTGTTTTCATGCCATCATTAAAAAGCGTCAAAAAGCATGTGTAACTTGTAAAATACAATGTATAGAAAAAACTGTCTAAAAATGTCTGAAGCAAACCTGACAAAAACGTAACTTTGCATCAAAACACAATAATAAAGCACTATGTTGGGCCCATTTGCAACATGCTTTAAAGGGACAGTAAGCGATCTTAACGTTGAAGTTCTGTTTAAATTCCATCATTAAAAATAAGATGAAAATCATTTAAATTCAAAATAGTATTTAATTTTGGCATTAAAACGTGTCACAAGTGGAACGCGTGAAGCAAATTAGTTGACACCAGGAATACGGATTCCTCCTGAGTGGTTTTAGGAAATGATGTGGTTTTGGCAACCATTGTTTGTGGGCTTATAGAATCTGTGATGATGTTTTTGAGGGATTTGGGTAGTTGTGGCAACCGTTTTGTATGAATAATCTTAGTAGTTGTGCCAACCGCTGTTTATGAGGGATTATAGAAATGTGGGACCCGTTGTTTAAGGGATTATGGTGGTGGTGGCAACAATTGTTTGTGAAATTAAAGAATTTGTGACAATCATCGTTTTCGAGAGATTGTGGTAGTTGTGGCAACCGCTGTTTGAGAGATTATAATGTGTGGCAACCGCTAAGAGATTAAAGTGGGTGTGGCAACCTTTGTTTGTGGGGTTATAGAATTTGTGACATTGATTATTCATGCAAAGCGGTTACCACAACTACCCAAATCCCTCTAAAACATAGTGGTTGTACCAACTAGTAATAGTAGAAACCGTTGATAAGGCATTATGGTGGTTGTAAGCAATTGTTTGTGAAATTAAAGAATTTGTGACAAACATAATTTTCGATAGGTTGTTGTAGTTGTGGAAACCGCTGTTTGAGAGATTATAGTGGGTGTGGCAACTGTGGTTTGTGGGATTATAGAATTTGTGACATTGTTTTTGAGGGATTGTGGTAGTTGTGGCAACCGCTTTGTATGAATAATCATAGTAGTTGTGACCACCGCTGTTAATGGCGGTTTATAAGAAAGGTGGAAACCACTGGTTTATTGAAGCACATGTCGCAAATAATTAATGTAATACTATGATGGGCGGAGTTTTATGAGATCCAGGTTCTTTTAGCTCCACCCTCGGTCTCCATGCTGAAAACAAATCCAGATAAGTTCACACAGTGCTGGAGAAGAAAGCCACAGGGTACGTTTACAGGTTCTACGGCATTTCTTTCAGGTTTTTGCTGTGGTGCAGGATGTGGCTCCGTTCTCAAAATATTCCTGAGGGAACGCCAAACCAAACTTCATAAGATGAAGCTAAAAAAAAATGTGTTTTTAAAAAAGTGCATTAAGTCTGTAAAAAGCGGTGCAGCCTGTGTGTTATTACAAATAAGAACTTTTGATAAAATAGTGTTTTGACTGGAAACTGTTCCCCTGTTCATCCCACGGTACCAACACCCCACCCCCACGGGCGCAAGGGGTGGGGCGCACACACGGTCCCATTCATGCTGAGAATGTGGAGGCTTTACCTTTTGCGTTTTTGTTTGGGTTGATTTTTTTTTTTTTTTTTTTTTTTACAAAAGTCCCCCCCCCCCATACGTGTTGTACTGAGGGTGTGGCTCTGAGACCGAGGGCGCAGTTTATTTTCCTTCCCAACGCGACCGCGGTTAAATATGCAGTACTGAACTCTGTGTGACGACCACAAGGACGTGGTCAAGGTTGTGGCCAAAGCTAGAGAGCCAGTATTCCTCTGTGAGCTGTAATGTGATCGGCGGCCGAATGAGATGGTCGTGGGTCGTATCGAGTTTCCCATCGGACCGCAACGTTCATGCCATTATTGTGTTGAAGGTTTAATCCATTCTGTTGTCTAAAGATCTAATCCGGTGACAAAATTCTGGCAAGAGCACAAATGAAGTGGTGACTGTGACGCAATCTACAAGTTGTGGCTGTTTTTTTGGGATTATAGTAGATTTGGCAACCCTCGTTTTGCTGACTCCGCACTAATTCTCCCGCTTCCTGAGTACCTACCAGGCTGAAACTTGGAACTGTGATTATTGCCCATGTCCTTGGAAAAACAAAGTGGTTCTCACTTTCCTACATTCGGTTGTTCATTCGTTTTGACATCAAACGCAACAAATTGGGCTGAAACTTGTCTGTCGTTCCTTATCGTGTCGTTGAAAGACCTACTGATAAATTTACGTAAGAAAGCAAGTGCATGGACTAAAAATGTTTGATCAATAAATGCGTTAACTGAAAGCAACATAATCGTTAATGTAATCTGTTCTTCCACGTCGTAATCTACTTAAATCTTTTAAAGTGATCGCTGAATAACAGGATACCAGTGTTATCTATACCTATAAAACCCAAAGCCCTCACTGACTCATCACTAATTCTCTCACTTCCCGACAACCTACAAGATTGAAACTTGGCAACGTCATTCCCCACAATGCACTTGGAACAACTAAGCAGTTTTCACTTCCCAATCGAAAAACACGGGCCCTGGTTAAATTGGGCACTTCCACTCACCTCACAAACTTCAAATTTGGCAGAGATATACAGGATTACCTCTACACTCAGAGATATCAACAATTCCAAAAAATTCCCACGGCGGACCCACCAGGGGGCCCAATTCAAAATATGGGCCCTACTCTAATTGGGCACTTCCACACATCCCACAAACTTCAAA
>JAOUQT010126378.1:0-19112 GCA_025769995.1 Xyliphius kryptos | reverse complement strand
ATCTTCGGCCCGCAAATGTTCTGCGATGTAGTAAACTCCCTCGAGGGCTTGTAGGATATTTGGTGACAAAGAGAATCTCTCATTGTCTGACAGCAGCTTAGCTTGGCTCACCGCGCTCCCAAGTTTCCTGGCACTTACTCCCACCTCTCTGGCAAAGATTCCATGTGGAGAAAGAGCAGAAGGAAGAGACGGAGAGCTGGAGCTGGGTTGATGTGAAGAAGACAGTGGAATGGACATATTTGAAGAGAGCACCTCAAGTTCAAGGTCCTCAGAGCAGCAGTGCCGGTTAGACTCATCCCATGTTCTTGCCTCCCTAAACCAGCTGTCTGAGGTGCTCACACAAGACTCTGCAAGGTCACCAAGCCCTCGTGATTTTCGACATCTCATGAGAAGCAGTTTCTGTCTACGTCGTCCACAGGTTGCTGGCCTGCGCATGAAAAGCCAGCGAGGGATAAGATCCAGGAAGATGTTGTGCACCCACCTTGGCATCTTATGGGTACCTGGTGAGCGGTGGTGCACATTCAGGACAAACACGGTGATGATGATGGACAAAGTGACGAAGATCATGGTAAAGAGCAGATACTCCCCAATGAGTGGGATGACCAGTGATGTGGATGGAATGATCTCTGTGATGAGCAGCAGGAAAACAGTAAGGGAGAGGAGAACAGATATACACAAGGTGATCTTCTCCCCACAGTCTGATGGAAGATAAAACACCAACACAGTCAGGCAGGATATCAGCAGGCACGGAATAATCAGATTGATGGTGTAAAATAGCGGTAGGCGTCTGATGATAAAAAAGTATGTAATATCGGGGTAAATCTCATGGCAGCAGTCATACTTCTTTGTGTTGTATGTACCCACTGCATTGACGATAGCCCATTCTCCACTCTCCCAGTAGTCCTTGAGGTCCACAGTGGTCTCCAAGCGCTCCAAATCAATTTTGGCCTTATCATATGTCCACGAGCCAAACTTCATTTTACAGTTTTGCTGGTCGAAGGGGAAAAAGGTGACATCAATACTGCAAGAACTCTTGTAGATAGCAGGGGGGACCCAGCGCACTTTACCTGTGTAGAACAGGTGGGCTTTGGTCATGTGGGTCACAGCAAACTCTCCATCTGCACTGTAAAGCAAACAAAAAGTAGTTAACAAAATTTTCTAACAAATAATTCATATATATAAATGCAGAACTGACAAAAATTTATACGCTAAAGTGATGCAACAAATATATGAAAACCATGTAAGCTCCACAAGCACTTTTAATTAAATAAACTGTTTACTCTCCTGCTTAACAAAATATAAAGCAATACAGATATTAGATTTTTGCTCTGGATTTTTTTTTTTTTTATTTATAGGTCCCTGACAGCATAACAAAAATGCTTATCACTAGCCGACCTGCAAGTTCCATTTGTCGCATAATTGAGCCCTTCCCCACTATAATGTTGCCAAGCCTAATTCTGCCTCGCCACCATAAACTTCAGGAGTATTTATGTAGTCGGCGTATTGTTGAGCAGACTATAACTATGCTTCCATGACTGAAAACAATAGATTGAACGTCTCTGAAAGGCCTCCCAATGTTGGCCAACAAAGGTTAAAGCCATGTTGTGAAGTTCAACAATTATGTTGATGACATTTTTTCATAAATATGCAACTGATTGAAACATACAGTTATCTGATGCAGGAATTTGTATACATTGAAGGAATTGTTGTTACATGTGAAGCAGTGGCCATGTTCGGAAACAAAAAAGGTGGTCAGGCTCAGTCATATATATCTCATGATTTGTGGTACTTGGTCCTTTATATTTAGAAGAAAGATATTCCGGCCTCAAAACCAAATTTCATTGTAAAGTATCAGTATTGTTGGCCAAGACAATTCACTTACACATTATTATAAAAATCATCGACTATCCAATTTTTATGTGACATTTATATCCTAAAGTAACTGAATAACTTCAAGTTTAGGAGTCATCAATGAACCCAATAAGCTCCCACTCATAAACCGTCTGCTTATAAGTAGTCTAGCTGCCACTTATAAAATATAAATAAAATAATCAAAGACAAATGCTAATATTTCAGATCCTGTAATGCAGCAATGCTTACAGCAGCATTTTAAGTCAATGTCAATTTTTATTGGTCAGTCTCAAGCATTAGGACACATTTTATTTTGGTGGGCACCATAGTGTATGTAAATGAGGCTTAAGAATAAGTACTGAATCACTGAAGCTTAAAAGGATTCTCAATGTAAAAAATATTTTAGTTCATAAATACTGTAATGTTATACCTCTATTAATTAATTAAATAATAATAATAAAAAAATATTAACAGTAACCAGATCTACATTGATGCATCTCAATTTTAGTAGCTACAAAAGTACATAATTTATTGATTTGTCAGTTTTTTATGACCAAAGAGCTTCAAGCCTTGATAATGATATTCTTTCAAAATGTGGTTATGTTAATAGCATTTTTATTGTTCACACTTTCAGCACAGTGATTCAATTAAAAATGTGTGTTTATGATTCAGCAAAAGTAGCAAGGAAAACATGCCCACAGGCTTCAATATCTACAGTTATCCACAAATAATCTGTTCGTGATTTAATAAAACCAGTAGAGATAGGAAGTAGTTAGGGATAAAAAGCTGCTCATAGACTAAGAATTGCAGACTGAAGTTGAACATTTTTATTGTAAATTATATTGTTTAGCATTCAGCTAAAGTAAATGAAGTAAATGTTGTTTTTTTATTTAAACATATTCTTTATGTCTATATTCAATATGTCAAGAAGTAGTATGTAAGTAAGTGTATTAAAATTGCTTTTTTTATTTTTTGGGTACAAAATGTCTCAAAGCTTAAAATAAAAAAACATATTCAAGTTACCAAAAATTACACAAATTGCAAGCATTTTATATTGACTATAAAAGAACAATTATGGCCCTGGTATAATTTATGGTATAACTAATGATTTTTGGGTGCTATTTTTGGCATATTAGTGTCTATTAGATGCACATAACAAAATACCAAATACTACAAAATCAAGACAAAAAAATACACCTAATAATCTTGTGTCAAAATACTGGGCGAGGATTTATTTACAGTATGTTTTCACAAACCATCAATTTAACACATTTTTACTACCACTATTTAACAGCAGGAGGCAGTGTTTTACATGTTTTAATAAAAAGCGCTAGACAATACAAACAAGGTTTTGCATTACACTGATGCTTTTAACCTTATTCTACCTTTGTACAAACCAACTCAGCACTTTGAAAATGCTTCACACAGCATCTGTATCTATTTTCTTCCCCTCGACCACAACATTATGACCAGTAAATGACTATAAAGTTGTTTCTTATGTCTGATAGTCCACCATAGAGTCTTTAAATTTAATTTGCTTGTACTTACTTGTTGTAGAGCACAATGTCCGGAACCCATATGAGCTCTGATGGTACCCTGATTGAAGTCACATTGTCATAATCAGAGGGATTCCAACGTAACTTATAGTCATTCCACTCCTGCAGCAAACAATATAGGAATCAAATTTATATAAATAGTGGAAATGTGTCCTTAAATCCTTAGAATGTTGTTTGATATACCATGATCCACCATCTGTAAGTGGCTTATATAACACCGATTTATTTTCACTTGACCTTAAGCCATTACTATTTTATTTAACTAGTTCTTAATTCTGAAAATGTTTTTAAAGTGCCAAATAAGGTGGATTGTTTTTAAACTCAGGAATCATTTTTCAATTAAAACTAGTTTTGAGAACAAGCCCTTTATTCATCCCACCTAAATTCCAATAAAAAACACTTTGCTCACCTGCTTTAACCAGACATTGGTTGTCATCATCTGGTTTTTCTCATCCTACAGAAACATGGGCAAAAAACACATGAGCCAGGAAGCATCATCTACTAACTGGAATATCCTGATGGACCATGCTTAGGGAATACCTGAATCATCAAGGTTTTTTAGGTTAAAGGTCTGCTAATGCATTTTCTGAGCAAGTTGATGTTACTGGTTTGACTTATTGAACATATACAGTACAGGCCAAAAGTTTGGACACACCTTTTCATTCAATGCGTTTTTGTTTTTGTTTTTTTTGGTTTTTTTTTTACATTACATTTTTTTTACATTTACTATTTACATTGTAGATTCTCACTGAAGGCATCAAAACTATGAATGAACATGTGGAGTTATGTACTTATGTTTTATATTTTATGTTTTATATATTTTTGTTGTTTTTATATTTATATTTTCTTCAAAATAGCCACCCTTTGCTCTGATTACTGCATTGCACACTGTTGGCATTCTCTCAATGAGCTTCAAGAGGGAGTCACCTGAAATGGTTTTCAGGTGTGCCTGTAAGGATTAATTAGTATAATTAATTAGAATGCCAACAGTGTGCAAAGCAGTAATCAGAGCAAGGGGTGGCTATTTTGAAGAAACAAGAATATAAAACATGTTTTCATTTATTTCACCTTTTTTGTTAAGTACGTAACTCCCCATGTGTTCATTCATAGTTGTGATGTCTTCAGTGAGAATTTACAATATAAATAGATTCTTACTGAAGGCAGTGAGAAGTGAGGTTTGTTTAGAGTCTCTGTGTCTGAGTGGGATTTTTTGTTAGTGGTAGAGATGCACACCAGCTGCCCCTACCCTCCAAGTTTGGTGTCTAATGCGTTTTAACTCAAGAAAAAGAATAATAATAAGAAAAGGGGGGAAAAAGGAAAATCTGAACAAAAACAATAGGTTTAATAAATATGTGGTATTTTAACTTGGGTTAGAGAACAGAGTTTGATATAGCACCACTAGAGCAATGAGGTTTAAGGACCTTGATCAAGGGAAATTTTAAGATACTTACCACATCAATAAGTTGTGCAATTGACAAGCCGAACTTCACAATGACCACATCAGAGGTGTTTGGAACGGGTCGAGACCATTTGTTGTATCCAACAAAAAGGTTTCTGAAGAGATCATCTTCAGCATGTGAATGGGTCTTCTCATAACAGGACGCTGTTGATGCAAATATATAAAATGTGAAAATAATACTCATATGTTTATATGATACATTTATTCAAATTTTAGAATCTTTCCAAAACAAAGCAATTATTTTTTGATTTGCTATAATAGTATAAATGCTTTATTTGTCAAACTGCTTTTCATAGCATTTTTCACCATGCAAGCAATACTTTGCCCTCATGTTTCTACTAAATATGAAATATTATCTACATTCTCCTGTTCATGTCATTTAATTCCTCTTTTTTTGTGCTCTTTGTGCCATAAGTGAGAAAGTCGTTTGGTTATTAGATCAGGGGTGTGCAGCCTTTAGAGATAAGAAGAGATTAATGTCATTTCCATGTCATTTTAACAGATTAAGATTACATGTGTTTTGTTTTGTTTTTTTAAGTCCAATGTGGAAAACAATCTTACAAACAAAAGGTCCTTCAAAGCTCTCACAGAAAGTAATTCCTGTTTCATCTAAAAAAGTTATTTATATCCAAATCTATTTTATCTAAATTCAGATAAAATCTGCAATTTACTAAATACATTCTCTGCATTATTGGATTAAATGTGGGGACGGTGGTTTAGTGGTTAGCATGTTCGCCTCTCAACGCTGGGGATTCCCTGATCAGTTCTATTCCCGATCTTGGTGGAGTTTCCATGTTCGTCCAGTGTCCGCATGGGTTTCCTCCAGGTTCTCTTTTTTCCTCCCACAGTCCAAAAACATGGATTCAAGATAAATGAAATGCTCTAAATTGCCCCATATAGAGTGTGTTTGTCTATGTGGCTTTGTGAGTGTGTGCCCAGCGATAGAATTGCCACCCTGTCCTTGGTGTGTCTGCCCAGCGTCTGAGACATTCTTCCCTGGATGGGCATGGGGAACCTCCTTGCGACCCTAGCACAGGATTAAGTGGAAGATAATGAATTAAAGAATAAATGAATGGATTAAATGTTTAAGTTGCATTTAACTAGACCCAACATTTCCAATTGGTAAAAAAAAACTATTGCTTTAAACTAAATTTATTTCTTTATGCAACCAGTCACAATACATTAGTGTTTTGTTATTCAAATTTTTTTATATAAATGTACTAAATCTGGAAAATTCAATTTTCTAATTAGTTTTTAAATGAAACAATACTTTATTACTAATCCGTTGTTGTTAAAATAATAAATGATTGCTGAAAACAAATGTTTTCCATGCTAACTATAGCCAATGTTACAATGATTTGACTTCTAAGGCAGGGCACTAAAGCTAATAAACGTTATTTTCCTGAACAATAAAAAAAAATCAATATTAATAATTTATGATGTTCATTTAAGAACACATATTTATTTTGTAATAATTTTCTTTTAAAAGGGGTCAGGTTTTTTTCTGTCTTTTTTAAACTGACAACCACTTTAATTTAGAGGAAATAGCCTTGGGGCATATAGTCTGGCTGGACAAATGCAAACCTTGTTTTCAGCCTGCACAGAGACCTGAACATGTTCAGCCATTTTATTATTTATTATTAAGACTGAAGTTGGTGTAGTATGATTAGCCTGACCTGGAAATGAACTCCCCAGGGATGGGTTTGCTTATTGATTAAAAAATTATCTCTGCGCTTGCAGTCACATGTTCGATTTATAGTTTGGGTCCAGCTTTTGACAAAGACCTCAGGTATAAAAGAATAGAACATTCAATTCTTGTTGATTTTCAATTTATTGATAGTTTTGTTTTGTTTAGTCAAACCAGGATTCTGTTGAATGTATATTTACAAAAAACATGGCATGTATTTCAATAAGTAATTAAAGCTTAATTTTGTTGAAATCTTAAGAATAAACATATCTATTTAAATAAAATGTAAAAGTTTAAATTCTCCAAGTGTTGTTAAAACATTTTTATATAGTAAATTTTGCATGTTTAAAATGTGCACATTTTTCTCTTTGTTTCTCCTGCATATAGTCACTAGTGTGTTTTCCTGTCTTTCAGCTCCTGCCTCCAATATCCATGCAAGATCAGCGTGTTCCAAGTACTCTAGAGGTCGGTGATCTCTGCCGTTGTCTCTGGGCTCACACAACGTTCCTGTCGCTGCTCCAATCACCCTCTTTGCTGCATGTCCTGCCCCAGCATATAACAGCTGCACACTGATCATTCAGCAGGTGCATTATTTACCTTTAATTATTGTCTGATGCCTTTAGTACATTTAGTTTTGCTTTTCAAAATCCTTAGCTTAAAGAAGGATGTTTTCCAACAGAAGGACCAACTAATTGTTTCACATTAACTTAACTAGTAAAGTGCACAGATAATATTAGTAATTAAAATTTTAAACATTTCATAATTTATATCAATAACATTTTAGATCAACAGCATTTTTGTTGCATGGGTCTCTGCAAACTGGGTACAAGGATAGTTAAGAATCTAAGATGAAGTGCAGAGTGATTCATTAAAATCAATCCAACACACAATCAAGATGGACCCATAATGTAGTGTTGCTCATCTTGTTATTTTGACACTCAAATCAATATATACAAATTACAGAGTCCATAAAATAGTGTTGTACATTCTGTGTAAAAAGGCTCTACTATCTATTATATTTAAATAAGTAATTTAAGTGCTTGAGAAACATATGACCAATAATAAAATTAACTGTATCGCTTAACATCTGATTATTTTGAATAATTTTATCTTGAATTGCATTTATAATATTAACAGCTTTATTATATTTTTATATAGCCTTAAATATGTGTTTTAAATATGTTACAATATATTTAAATTACATATATTTAAATATGTTACAAAAAAAACTTCCATGTCACCAAAGCAACAGTGTAGATTTGGGGAATTCCAAATATCCAAGTGCAAACTGTATACACATCAGTTAATCACAGATTCTTAAAAATTGTGAATTATGTAAGCACATATCAAAACAGTTTGAAAAGCTTACAACCAATAGCTTACTTTCTGTTACGTGAGGTATGTTCCTATACAAACTCAACACAGTAAGATATAAAGATACACAATGCAATTATACATCAGCAGAGCAGAGGTTTAAGTTCAATGTGGATGTTGGCAAAGTGATGTGTGAGGCTTTACAGAAGTAATACAGATGAACAGAACCCTTTGAAGGAGAATTAGAGCTCATTCTTAATTGCATTCAACAACCAAATTACAAATGAATTAGAACTTAAATCTAAATGCTAATTAATTTAAAAAACCTCAATCTGGGAAATAAAGAGGTCCATTGTGTTTCAAATCGTCTTTACTCTTTACGGAAAGGGAATGTTGTAAAAAGGAAGAAAAAGAAAAGAAAAATATAGAGCTCTTTATAAAGCCACCAATCAGGAGCATTCAACAAACTGAAATTTTACTTTAAAGAATGTGCTTCTAATTCAAGTTTTCATATGGAATCGAGGTTCTGTTTTTTTCTGGTACCTTCACAGTTTGAATGTGGATGTATTCCTTTGCAACATAGCAACATTCTGCATGTTTAAAGATAAAGCAGCTTACTTGACTGCCACAGGATGCTCCAGAGCAGCGCACTCCTCACTGACCACAGGAGAAGCCCGACGCGCTCCATCCTTCAGTTAGATTCAGCTTGCACGTGTGCTGGACTGATCCTTGGATTCTGCTTACATTCCATATTCTGGAGTAAACTTTCATCCACTGCACGTCTGTCTCGTCTTCTTTACTTTATTTGGTTTGCTTTAGGATTTGGATTCGGTTCTTTTAATAATCCGAAGAATTTACATATATTACCCTAAAATCAAAATGGTACAATAGTTTTTTTGGTTACGTTGTCCATCATTTAGCATTTTTGCATCGTTGTCCTATAAACCTCAGCCCACTGAGTTCCGTCAGTGCTCATAAGTCTTTCATCCATCTGAAGCAGCGCGTAATTACGCACAGGGCTTTACGCAACAGCTATACACTTCGTACAGAGTATCCGGTTTAACCATGGACTGATGACATTGCTAAAACATTTCAGTCCTCTTTATTCGCTTTGCTGCGTCCTCCTGCTTCTGTCGTCCGACGTCCCTCTACCAGGTGTCCACACCGGCGCGCGCGGGGGCTGTTCTATGTTACGTCACAGAAGGGGCGGGCTTCATGGGGAGTTAGTAAAGTATATATTTACATAAATTACTTTTACATACATTACAGTTGGTCGTTCAGCAGAGGTTTTATCCAAAGCGACTTACAAGTTTCCCAACTTCAGAACACAGGGTTGATATAGCACCCCTGCATAAGAGCCTTGCTCAAGAACCCACATTGGTACACTATATTGCAAAAACGTATTCGCTCTGACTCACATATGAGCTTCAGTGACATCCCATTCCTAATCCATGAGATTTAATGTGACTTCAGCTTCAACTCTTCTTCTCTTTTGGGAAGGCTGTCCACATGTTTTAGGAGTGTGCTTATGGGAATTTCTGACCATTCTTTCAGAAGCACATTTGTGAGGTCACACACTGATGTTGGATGAGAGGGCCTGACTTTCGTTCTAGTTCATGCAAAAGATGTTATACCGGGCTAAGTTCAGGACTCTGTGCAGGTCAGTCAAGTTTATCCCCACCAGACTCATTTATGTATTTATTGACCTTGCTTTGTGCACTTGTTGATGTATGGCTTGGATGCAGCTGCTAGACCATGGAAACCCATACCACGACGCTCTCTGTGCACTGTTCTTGAGCTAATCTGAAGGCCACATGAAGTTTGGAGTTCAGTAGTGATTGACTCTGCAGAAAGTTGGCAACCTCTTCCCACTATGCGCATCCGCTGACCCTGCTTCGTCAGTTTACGTGGCCTACCAGTTTGTGGCTGAGTTGCTGTCATTCCCAAACACTTTTTCCTATAATACAGGTGAGAGTTGACTAGGAAATATTTAGGAGCGAGATCATTTCACGGCAGGATTTGTTGCACAGGTGGCATTTTTTTTTTTTAGCACAAAAGTTAGATAAACATACATGCTATTCTAAAACAATTGTCATTGTCACAATTAAGTTAATTTTTCAAATGTCAATGTAACTGAATATAAGCCACTCAGGTGTAAACAGCTCTAAAGACACAATTCTTTCATATCTGGAAAGTCAGATAACATTGAACAAACCGTATACAATACTTTAAATGTAAGAAATTTAAGGTCAAGCAGCTTCTGTCACATTCCTATTGACATCAACCTAAAAAAATCAGTAGTTATTTTAGATGCACCGGTGTTTTTATTGCAGGCTAAGAAGTAATAAACACTTTTTAAAAGCCACATCTCTGCCTCTGATTGTCTGAGAATATGGCTTCAATGCTCAGAGGCACAGAGGAAGACAGTTAAAATTGTGCTGCCAACATGTGGTAAAATGCAAAATTACAATAAGAAATACGATTTATTTATTCTGTATAAAAAAAGGTTGGAAAACTAGCTGCAATAAATAACATAATATATCCGGGGCATTTAGAATCTTTGGACTTTGGACATGTCTGATATAAAGTAAATAACTACAAAGTAGACTTTTTGAATGATCAATCCATCCATCTCTCTATCTCACAACTTTTCTTTTTTCCAGATTCAGAATTTCTAGGAATCTTTAAGCAAAACTAAGCCACTCAGTGACAATAGCATTTGTATTGTATTGTAAAAACTGAAGACTAGGTCAGTCTTTTTGGTCAAAATTCTCCATAAATGTCAAATTAATAATTCGTTAAAAACAAAAAGTTAATAACACATTCATCTTGTATGAGTAAAAGGAAACGTTGACTTTATGTTGTCACACAAAACAAAGACGAAATTTATAGAATATAAACGTTGCACTGCCTTTAAAGCGCTGTACCCATCATCACAAGTAGGGGGCGAGCCTACTGACCATATTTATTAGACTGAAGGCCAAAAAATATTGCAAATAAATTGAAAGCTGTATAAATTATAGATGTTTGTATTTATGTAGGTTTCAGTTATAACATTATATATTATTTTATGATAGCACCTTAAACTGTATATGGAGAGGAGTATAAGAATGCATGTTTAAAAATGGTAAATCATGCACATAATTCCATACAGGCGACTTCTAATTCATTTTTGGACAGTGTTGATAAAAGTCTTTTATTAATTGGAGAATTAAACAAAGGTTAAAGTCCTCCTTTTGGATTTGGCCTCCAGATGAGACCTCATTTATTCTTCCATGACCTCACCATCATGTCTCTGTGTGGTGCGCACACACACACACACACACACACACACATATATATCTGTGCTGACTGAGGAGCTCGAATTCTCCATCTGCACCCTAGCACCATGGCAGCTGGACCATATCATTCAGCTAGCTGCCCGAAACTGAAAAGTGAATGATGCTTAACTGTCAGGATTTCCCCATCAGTTTTATAAAAATAAATATGTACATATACATATTAAGATATAGAAAATTAATCCAGTTCACTAATTTATTTGTTAAATTTTCTGGAAGTGAATAAAAATACACATTCAGCCACTTTTCTTTTTTAGCTGCTCAGTAAGCTGCATGTGCAGAGTCCGTGCAAAGAGTTCCAATCGGTTGGCAATTTGTGCTGTTGATCGGAGCATCCCTTCAAAGGCCAGAGACTCCTCTTTGATTCTTTAAAAGTGAGACACAGAAGGAGAGAGAGAAAAAGTGAACGAGAGGACAAAAAAGCAATGTAACAGAAATTTTTGAGAAAAGAGATATATGCAGAGGAATCCAACAAGAACTTTTGCAAGGAGTCATTAAAAAAACTAAACACCAGGCCACTTCCCACTACTGACACTGATGATGTAAAATCCAGAGGCCAGAAAAAGGAAAATTAGATGTTGTCTGGGACATTTTCCTGAGGATTTAATGCTTCTAAATTTCTGTTCTGTTCATTTACCAATAAAATTGTTGAACAAAAACATTACAATATCATCACTGTAAGTATGTTGCCCAAACCTGAAAGTCTAAGTTTTAATAAAATGTCAATTAATTTATTTAATTAAACATTAATTAACTGTTTATAAAATGATATACATACTATATGCATATATACATACTAAATACAATTTCCCCTGGTATCAATGAAGTATTCTGATCTGAAAATATTGTTCCATATTTCTAAAACTAAATGCAATACTTTTATTTACAATAATGGCTTCATTTTAAAAGCTTAAATATTTTTAAAGACAATTCACTTAGCGAGAAAGATTGCAGTTTACTTTTACTGTTTGATATAACCTGAGTTGTTTTCTTTGGTTTTTAAGGTTCTTGCCAAAGCTTTTGTGTCTGTGTTGTCTCTATATTTAATATTGTAACTTTGGAATACGACTTACTTCTGAAGTCCAGACAAAGCATCTACAGCATCTTCCTGAAGTTGGGTAACCAATTCAGAATTAGCTTTTTTCACCACTTCATCACAGAGAACATGATTCTCTTTGGTCCCAGCAATATTTTCTTGAACAACCTCCTCATATTGTTGGTTCCCCATCTCTGCTCCAACATACTGGATCAAATTTTCCACCACTGCCTGGTTTCCATGCTGGAGGGTTTTTAGGTAAGCCACATCCTCTCTGCCTAATCTTAATTGTCTGGAGAAAGTTTGGCTGGTGTGGAACTGGACAGAACAGTCATCGGTTTTCTTCTCTGGCATGACTTGAAAAAGTGGCTTGGTCCATTCTGTACTTGGAGGCCTGTTTAAATGATCGCTAACTGTTTTTGAAACAGAAGTTGAAGTTCTGGTGAAAATCAACTCTGGCATACGGCCAGAACCCCAGTCCTCTCCATCACCACTGTCACAGTGAACTGATGTCACTGAAGCTATGAATAGCAATGCACCCAATGTCCTGGGATGTATCATCTTGGCCTTAAAAGTAGGATCACGGTATGAAGAGTTTAGGAGAGGTAAGCAATTCCACGTGGCTCAGAGCACTGTGGGAACATTAAAATGCAAATAGTATCAAAATGCAGACAGAATGTTATTATGATGAATAAAGAAATGAAAATGTCATATAAAATGAATGTGATGCCATTTAGACAGCTAGAAAATACAATATTATTAGTTAATATGGGAATTAATCAATTTGGATTTTATTAATGTATTCATTTTAAGAAGCAATACAATTTGTTATTGTTCAAATCATTTTCTGTTTCCAAAACTTGAGTAATATTATAAAATAAATTGTGTCATAATACATTAAAATAAGTCATAGCAAAAATGCTGAAATCATCCCCCATGAAATCTCTCTTCATTCTTGGGCCCACACAGTTAAAAAAGTTGCCTTTGTGGGTGAACTAAAAATGATAAATCACATCAATAATTATTTGTTTTGAAGGTCCTTAATCGTCCCAGGTCACATAAAAATTTGTTTAGATGGGAAAATAATAGTGGCATTGACCTGATGACAATTAGGAAAAGAAATCTGTTAAAAAAACCATGAATATCGTCTTCAGGATTTATAAAAACATAGTTTATTTTTAAATGTAGTCTGTAAAAACAACTATTATCATTGGCATGATTCAAATAGGATAATGCAAGTAATACAGTAAGGGTGTTTCCTTTTACTATCACATTTATAGTTTTGGGGTTACAGAGTATAATTGCTTATGACAGAGCTGTCTATTATAACCTTTAAACATTCAAGTCTTAAACAGTAAGCCTGTCAAACCAGATCAGATTAATTTTTCTATTAAAGTGGTATATAGATAAAGATTTGATCAAGGGGTAAAGCACAAATCCAACGGTCAGACTCCTTACCTATCTCTCTACCTTATATCCAGAAACTATATTGTAAATGGTCAAAAAAATAAAGCTGATAGCCTGTTATGATGCATTTGCCAGCTGTGACCTGGCTGGTAAATGAACCATGACACTTTACAAGATTCTCTGGCGAATGGGGACTTTCCCCGTTGGTATGTGCACATCTGTATATATGAAAGCCATGTGATGCACTGATAAAATGCTTTAAGACAATGTATTTTCACATAATGCTGCAATGTTTAATGATTAATGTTGGATTACGTTCAAAAGAGACATGGAAGTAATCCTTTTACAAAGAAATCTATTTCCTTGGTTTTAGCCAAAGGGAAGTGTTAAGAATAACCAGTGAGGCTTTTGTAAAGTCCATCCACAAATCCCTGATCTATGCTCTCAGCTTAGCTCTGTCAGTAGCCATATAAGCTTTTCACATCCAAGCTTTACTTTTTGATTTTTACATGGCAGTTTATCCAACAAGATACCAGTGATCGCAAATGTTTGAGCAATAGTATTACACATTACTTTATTTTTTTTTTATTTTATCTTGTTTGCTCCTGCTTTAAGGTAATTTTTTTCCCCACTCTATCATAAGCTTAAAAATAGAGGTATTTATGTGTATAAACCCTATTTTAATGTCCTAAATGTCCATTTCTACTCCCCATTATATTTTAGAATTTTTCTTTCGGTTTTCTTCAATATGATATACAACAAGAAATATAAAAAGCCAGCATTTATTTATTTAAGTAACCTTTTTGCTTAGTTTCCTGAGTTTTTATTTTGTTGAACATGATTAAAATAATTTTATTTGGTTAGACTGGGGACATGATACATGAATATAGCCTATGACACCTATGAGCTAGAGCCAGTTCTCGTTCCCATTTACATAAAGAGGCACCTCAGTTACTTTATCTTGACATATAACTAATTATATGGTCACACACATCTTTCCCTTTCAGTGCTGTAGGTTTTTTTTTGACAATTTTTGACAGTGTTGACATTTTCACAAAGCACATAATTATGATAGAAGAACTCATGTTGACCGTTAAATGGCTATTCAATCACCTAAATGTAAATTTTGAGTTTCACATAAAAACCCTAACTGATTCTTGCCCACTTGTTTTCCATTACTATTACTGGTGCTGGTTAAAGGGATTAAAGTAACCAATAGTAAAACCAAACCAATGACCCACCCACATGTATCACACCCCTTTAGTTTATTTTCAGATGACAACATCTAACTCTGCAAAAGAAAAGTCTAAAAGTCAAAGTCAAATCCAATTTTAGTTACATGATTTTTAGCAAAAAGCTAATAAAAAAGATGATGTGGTGTAAAGCAAAAAAAATGGTGTGGATCGAAGCAAAAAATGAATAGAAGTGAAGAAGTCTAGAAATACACATCTTGTTATATCAAAAAAGGCATGGCTCATCATTAAAATGAAGTTCAGGATATTTTATTGTCAAGCATTCTTATATGAATATTTTAAATATGTTTTGGCTAGTCAAAAAAGGAAATAAAATGCACTAGTTCTACAGAAAGAAAGACCAATAGCATTACATTATAAAATAGAAAAAGTAATAACTAAAATGTTCAATCTGTTCAGTAAAATACATCATTAAAAGTTTGATTAACATTTAATTAATGCATTAAAGAAAAAACGACTATGCACTTATATATATGACTTTCTCTTTAAATAAGTTTACACATTTAAACTTTTATCTAATAAGCTGCATTGTTTCTTTTTAATCCTTTTTTTAACAAAACCATAAAAGAATCTTACCCAAATTCTGCAGCCTCTTGAAATCTTTTTGTTGTTCATTTAAATTGGCATGGTTCTGTTCTGAAACTGAGAGTAAAAAAGTAATCAATCCATATTTGACACAATGTTCTTTCTCCAAATCAGTCTGTGAAACTGGCAAGAGAATTTAACAAGTCTGTCCCGTATATGTAAGCACTGGAACAGGAGGGGTGATTTGAAGATTCAATACATTCTTTATATAGGGGGAAAGACTAAGAGTAGAAAAAGACCTGGAAGAGCAGGAAAGTTTCTGAAAGGAGAGGGCTAATATGAATCACATCTGGTCTGTGCTTCTGAAAAGCCTTTTTATGACCCTTCTGGATTTTAACTCAGCTGCTGGGTTTTATCAAACAAAGCAAAACACGTCAAACTAGACTATAACAAATGATGATCTTTCATATCCAGTATAATTACTTATAAATACCACTACAACAATTTTAAATTTAATTATTTGTAATTAGTTTTTCAAAATAAAAGTCATAAACATACACAACATACTAACCAGTCCATGAATCTGGATATATTTGTTGTGAAGCTTTTTTACAGTTTTCCACAGGTTGCAGTTTAGTTTTTAGACAATAACCTTGGTCATATATACCACAAATATAGATGAAAATTACATAACATTAAAATTTTTTCGTTTTGCAGATGCCTTTATCCAACGCGATTTACAAGTGTACCAACTTGTTGATTGTGGACAGAACACGGGTTTATGGTTGATACAGCATCCCTGGAACAATAAGGGTTTTGCTCAAGGACCCACATTGGTTACTTCCGTAGTCCTAGGATTTGAACCAACAACGCCCAACACTGTAACCACTGATCTATTACTCTATTGAACCAAAATAGCAAAACATACAGCTTAAAAACATTGTACTTACAACAACTTTGTTCTTTTCTGTTTGCCAGTGCATTCGGATTTACACTTTTATTGTATAATCCAGAATTCTGTGGCTCTGTCCAGTTTAAACTACTTAAATGAGGTCACAGTAATTTAAAACATTCACATCTTTATATTTCTTTGTCTCCCTGATTGTATATAAGATGTTTTTTCATGGCCTGTGTCAATACCAACCTGTTGTACCATACCTTAAAGAGTTTGTAACAAGTCCTGGCTATACAGTGGAATTGACATGGCATCTTATATGTCTACAAACCAATGCAATTTGATGGGGTTTATATATGAAAAAAGTATCAGACACATACACATTAATCCCATTTATCCAGATGAGAGTTTGTGAGATAACACCCTGAATAAGAGTCCATTCCAAATATTGGGTTATGCTTGAGGCTTTGTGCAAACTAACCAAGTTTCTTTACCCTTACTATGCCCTTACTTTTATGGACCTTCTTTTCTGTATTGCGTTTACTGTACAAAGTTGGAAGTATGCCACTGTTCAAAATGCTTGGATGCTATTTTACCCTTTCCCCACCCTGTACCTTCCCTGTTTTTGGGGATTATAGGTGTACATTAGTTTAGGCAATGTATCAACAAAATACATAATTTAGATTGAGGTGTCTAAACATTTGCATAAAAAAATACATAGCATGTTTATATATTCCACATGCATGTTTGAATGCAAAATGTTGCAATGACTGAGCAAAATCAATAACCTAAAGCAATATCATAATACTAATTTATTATTGTCCTATAGCAATGTTTTTATGTGGAGAGAGCTGTTTGAGCATTTGTGAGATCAGACTCTGATGTTATACAAGGATGCCTGGCTGGAAATCTCTGTTCGCAATTTACTGTTCTAGTTCATCCCAAGGTGTTTGATAAGGTGGAGGTCAGGGCTTTGTGCAGGCCAGTCAACTTTGTCCACACCACACTTACCAAACCATAGATTTATGAGAATAAAAAATGGCCCTTCCCCAATCTGTTCCCATAAAGCTGAAAGCATACAATTGTTTATAAACCAAGGCCATACACCTATGCAAACAGGACATATGCTAATGGTTTTCAATTTGAGTGTTTCAAAACTGTATCTATTAATCGATTGTCATTAATAAAATGTTATGCTATTAAACTTTTCTTTAAAAGAAAGAACAAATTTTAAAATGGAAAAAGAGTAGTTTATAATTTATACCTATTTTTTTTAATAATATAATACTTTAATATCATATATTTCTGATTACCGCATAGCACTAAATAGCATTTATCTTTGTCATGTGCTTAAGTAACCTTTGTTTATAGGTAAATCAAAACACTTTGGCTGTTGATTAGTCTCTAAAGATTTAAATTAAACAGACTGCCATTCAGAGCTGAACAGACCCTAACCTTATCTGCAGAACAAATGAAACAGGTCAGCAATGTTCCATGCTTCCATATTAGTATCCCTCTCAAAGTCAAAGTGTTGGAAAGTCAGCATTCTCTCCTCCTAATGCTGAGCTCTAAAGTTGGTTATGATGAACAGGAGAAAGTATCTTTGCCAAGTACATATAAAGCCTGTAACGTGCCCAGTTTGCTTAGTCATGCATGATATTGTGAAATATACTTCAGAAAGTAAAATTAAAGCAACATGTTTTTTTTACATTAATAGGCAGACACTTAGAAACAGAGCGACACATTCACTCTCTGACATATTGGATTGAGAGAGAAAACTGACGCTGATGAGAAATACATCCAAACAGCAAACAAAGGACTTCACTTGTCCTTGACTAACACAGGAATCAGACCCAACTATGCAGTCCAAACTTAAGAATTGCAATGTGATCTTATCCTTTTTTAATAATAGAGTAACATTTTATATTTTTTGTTTATCTAGTCAGTCTCAATGGTTATGTCACATCTTAAGTAAATTTTGTTTTTATATTCAAAAGCTTGGCAACAAATGTACAATAATTTATTAGAGAAAATAATAATAATAATATGGGAAAGAGATGTTTTTTTTTTTTTTTTTTTTTTAAGAAAGCTTTTTTTTTAAAGAAAGCTCACAGGAAAAAAAAAAACAATACTTGATCACACAAAGAGAAAAGCTAGCTCAAGTACTTTTAGTAATGAGCAGGTGCTAAAGAAGCAGATGCACCAGTGTTAAGAGCGATTGGGGACAGGTGTAGACACGACAGGGTAGGAAGGAGGGTGTCAAAATCAGTGAGAATTAAAGGCTAAGAACAGGTTGCCGAAAGTGTGGTGCCGGTAAAATTATTTTTGAACTTTTAAAATTGGTGTTTATAAAACTTGTTAAATGATTTCCACCACTTTATTTCTTCACAGGGTGAACAATAATGAAGTATTTAAAATTCAGATTCATGTGACCGACCTGGTGCAGCAGACCACAAAGTCCTAAAGAAAGGTAAGACCCAATAAGCAAACCTGTTTTTTTCTCACACAAAACAAGATCATGTATAAACATGAGAAGAATATAACTCTAAAGTATATATGCACCTGCAAATAAAAGCTTGAGAGTCTGACTTTAATGGTTTGCAGTTTATAATACAAACTGAAGAGTTTTTACAGCTCTGTTTCCAATATCATCTGGTTAATTACACAGGATTCATTCTTAGGCTGAGTGTAAGTCCTGTGCAAGGAGAGACACTTCTTTCCTACTGCAGACTACAAGCTGAAATAACTTTGTGTGTGTGTGTGTGTGTGTGTGTGTGTGTGTGTGTGTGTG
>JAOUQT010126277.1:0-19112 GCA_025769995.1 Xyliphius kryptos | reverse complement strand
TGTACTGAGTCTTTGCACTCTTTTGGGGGTAACAATTCTCATTACTCGCACGGCGCTCTTGCTAAATAGCTTTTGCTATTTCTTTCCTCCCCATTTTGCGTCCTCGAACGCTAGTTATTTTTATAGGTCAGTAGGACTTCGAGGTAAAAGCACGAAGGTATCGTGTAGGAGTACCTGTGGTTCACTCAGTGTTAATTTTTGTCGGCGCTCGTTTGGGTCATTGCCCGCTTACGCCATTGTCTGGAGACGTGCACTTTTGAAGCCTTCTATACTTTCGTTTTGCGTCCTTGCACGGCTGTTTGTTTGTGTTTTACAGGGCTTCAAGGTAAACGCTGAATTGGTAAGGTGTAGGAGTTCCTGTTAGGTCTTATTTTGTCAAACAGTCCTCGCACTCACGGCTGCTAAATCGCTGGCTCAGGGTTTATATTTTGTGCTTCAGTTCGCGCTTAGAGTTTGGCGCAGCAGTCTGCGGCAGATTACTTCCGCGTCACGTCGGTGGTTTAGTTTTGTTTTCGGTCACGGCGGTGACGGTGGTTTATCTCGGTGTCATTTATCAGTAGGGCGGTAGCTTGATTGGGTTTAAGGAGTTCTGTAGATCTAGATTACATTCCTCTATTTTCTTGTTTTTCCGTGTCGGGCTTCCAGGGTGAGATAAGTGGTTGCCGGAAGTCCATGTTACTCCATGGTGGCGCGCACTGTTTACATTTGGATCAGTGAGTCACACCTCCCCGGTTCGAGGCCCGCTAAAGGTAAAGGGAACGACGCTGATCGTTAAATGTGGGGAGGCACCAGACCCCGATGAACCCACAGAATAAGAACTGGCCCAACAGTTTCGCTCTGAGAAGCTCGCTTACGGCAAGTGGCTGACGACGAGACCTAGACTTCAGGTTTACCTGTGGTTGGGGCCACTTTCCCGTATAGGAAGAATGTGTCCGGTCAGATACCTCTCGAGAGTATCATCTTTGGAGGAAATTCCCAACTTAGCGCTTGAATAATCCATGTCCTCAAAGTCTATAACCACCATCTCCCACCACCATTAAACTACCATTAAAAAAACCCTACAAAAAAGGAAAAAAAGCTATTTTTAACTGAGGTTCAGAGATTTTAATGCTCATAGTAGCTTATGGGGTAGTTCTGTCGATGATGGTAATGGTTTGGCGGTAGAGGAGTTTTTAATAGAAAAAAGATTGGTGTGCTTAAATGAACACCCCACCAGACAGCGGGCGATGTCAGCTGGCTGATGATCTAAACAGTAGGTTTTAATATCCCAGCCCCATACAACAATACAGCCACAATACACATCCTCATGATATTCAGCCACCCATCCAGCTTGCACTAAATATCTGTAAAGAAAACATTAAAAAAAAAACACGAAAACCTGGAGCTGTGTGTCATACTGGTGTACTTCAAACGCTTCACAAAAGCCCCTATCCACAAAAAAAACAAAACTGGACTGAATGACTACAGACCCATCGCAATGACCTCTGTAGTCATGAAATCATTTGAGTCCACAACCTCCTTGTCCCACCACCATGGAGCCACCATTAACAAACTCGACAAAATAGAAACAATAAGGTAAAAAAGCTCGCCTGACAAGCGCTCTGGCTCCCATGTGTTTGGTGCTTGTTTTCTGTCATGCCTGTGTTGTGGGAACCCGGGAGGTGCACACTAGTGCAGAGAAGAGCCAGGGATGCCTGGTAGAGCAATACTAAGTATTTTATTAGAATCAGGAAACGGTAAGAAAAAAGCACCGGAATCTGGGACAATGCATGACATAAATGAAGTTAAAAAAGCAAGGGACAAACTCAACTGAAAGCCTTATAAAACTCACAACATATCATTCACCACTGCTAAATGGTGGAACCGTCTTTCCCACACTTTCCGCAAGGCTGTCACAGCTGGCTGTTATAATTGTTAAATATTGTCTTTGGGCAAATTCATAACCACTTTAACAGACTTATACTTATCCTAGTTATCCTAAAAAACAACTGAACTGAGTTTATGTTTTAAAAGTATTACACAAGAAACTTATTTAATTAAATTCATTTATTATAAGCAAAAGTTATTCATTAAAACCTAGAAATATACACAATACAAACAAGTTCAATCAATTAATCAATTATTGTAAATATTGTTTTAGATTTTATATAAAGAAATCCCCTGTATTAATGTATTATTTGTAGTTTTTTTTTTTATTTAATGGTTTTGACAACGTTGTATTCCTCAGTATTCTATTTGTGACAACCATTCATATATTCATTTCAGATTTTAAATTGCTACAGACCAAACTCTATAATACATTTGTTTAAAATTAACTCCAAAGCTATCACTCATTCAAAATCAATTGTCTTTCAATTTGTCCACCATTTTATATACATATATTGTGTTAGTGTTTCTGTTAGTAAACTTGGATACCGATGTTAAAACAGAGCTCTGGTTCTAAAGTGTCATGTCACTTAATGTCTTATGAACTGATATTATGTTTAATTATGACATAGGTTGTACACACACACACACACACACACACACACACAATAGCAGACTCCAGCATTCATCACAGGTATGTTTCTTTATATTCATCATCATCATCATCATCATCCAAGCGACTGGGCTCCTCTCCCCTCGCCTCCAGCTGCAGATAAAAGTTCAGGTTTATATATTGTATATAAAACATGATCAGTAATATTGTGTATCATCTCATTTCACAATTAAACATGTTTTTTATGGTTTTTGGTAATCTATGTCCCTTCTGTTGGACTCATTCATCGCACATTATTTCTGAGTGGGATTATTAGGTCAACAGTATGTTTTATTCTTGTAATTAGAAGTTCAATTAAAGATCAGGGTCAGTTATGATATTATGATGTAACACTGGTGCAAAGATGTTGTCTGAAGGTCATAATGGTAACATGGTAAACCCAACAAACTGCAGTCTTGCTGTAGCGCCCCCTGCTGGACACTAACCTACTTAAGTTCTTAGACACTAAGTGAAAGGTTAACCCATTACAGTGAAGTGAACATCGTAACTTTGTGTGCACCCTAACAAGTCCAGACGTGAGCTGTTGGGACTCGGTTCGCTCCTGTTTACTGAGATTCTGAACGCAGTTTGGATCGAGGAAAGAAAAAAAAGGTAAAAGAAACACGTTGTTGGTTTAAGGCTCGTTGATTTCTGATCAGTAGCTTCGGTGGTGAAACTCTGTCTGTATCGATTTCTAATAATTCGTAATCTTAGTGGCGTAATCTTAATCTGCATTCATCAGATCACCATCTACAAGGTGGACCAATTACAAAAGGTGTGTTTATAAACTCCAGCAGCATTACTGTTAATATAGCTATATTGTATATAAATATATATTAATATATAAGGTTTATCTGATCGGTTGTGTACTGTTTCCATGACAATGCGTACACATTAGTAATCTAGCGCCAGACTACTGTTTGACATTTGGTGGCAGCTATTATTAGTAGTTGTAACCCCCTTTCCAGTTGTTTTGCTTTAATAACTACTCATCACAGTTGCAAAATAAATTGGTGTAAAGTACGTACTTCTATGTTGTCGTGCGTATTCAGACCTTGGGTGTTTCTGCAAATAAAGAGGTGTCATTATCTCATGTAATAGCACTGAATTTTAACAGTATGTATGATATTAACTGTATTTTAGTAAACTATTACTACACATTACGTAGTCATGAGCAGATAAATTATTGCACTGAGACAGAGATACAAACAACACAAACCCTTCAGCATATCAATGGATTCTTAATTTATTTTAAGGAAATATGTGGTTCATACCGGTGTTTTACAATCCAAATTGTAAGGATGATCGCGGCAAATACAGGAACAGTAATCAAACTATACAGAAGTGAACCTAGAGAGTGATAAACATTCACACAGTTACTTACATGGTAACAGTTTTTTTTAAATTATGTATTAAATCACGTCTTGTATTAAATCACGTCTATATACTGCAAGACTTAATAAAATCATTAGAGGGACCACTCAGAAAACAAACTCACAAAAAAAAAAAAACATTTAAATTCAAAACTAAACAAACAAGCATAAAACCCAAACACCTAAACAAAAATAACATTAGGTTATATAGTATATTCCATATATTAATTTGTAAATGTAAGTATATTCAGTATATGAATTTTATATGCACTTTATAATTTTATTTCCGATTACAAATACTTTAAGGATAACATTTGTAAATAAAGATTAAAGTTCAGTAAATTTTAATCATTAATGTAACTTACTGTGCATCAGAGATGAGCTCTGTGGAATTCGTAACATCAGAGAGGATTTTCCTAAGCTGTTAGATGCCTGGCACTGAAGAGTGGTATAAAGACCCTGTTCTACCTGGACAGTCACCACAGTGAGGGTGCCATTCTTCTGCAAGATGGTGCTTTTCAGTTCTGATGAGGCGTCTTCACCCAATATCTTGATGTCACTGGGTGGGTGAGAGTCCACTGTGCACAGACACATCACTCTTGTTTCCTCCAGGGTGCACATGGAGCTCTCTTTAATCTCCGGAGCATCTGAGGAGTTGATTAAAAAATGTCTAAATTAAAAGAGTGTCGGATCAGGAATTGTTGTTAAAAATTAGATGATAAAGATTAGGGGGGCAGACAAAAATCAGAAAGTGATTATAATAAATTAAAACATACAATATAAAAAGACCACCACCAACATTTCAATTGAGATTAAAAAAATAAAGATTAAAAATTTTTTTTTTTTTCACATTATCAAGTTTTAATGTCTTAATAATATTACAATTCCAGACAGCAAATGACCAGTCTTGTGCACACTCTATTACACTTTTCAGTCTTCATTCACTACATCTCAATTTCCAGAAAAAGAGTTTGAATTGACAAAAAAGATAAAAGTAGATAAAGTAGATCATAGACAGATAGAAGAACATCTCCGGAGGCACAATGGGTAAAAAGGAATTAATTTGAAATAAAGTTGAAGCTGAATACTAATATAGTGTTGAGACTGCATTAATTGTAAAGCTGTTTCAAGTACTTTAAACGCCACAGTTTTAGTGTGCTTGTTGTTTAAATCATTAGTTTAGTTTTACAACCCCAAATAAGAAAAGCAGCATTCCCAGTATCCTCAGCTGTCATTAGCTTCTCGCGACGGTCCACAAGGAGATTCAACCTGTGGCATGACTCAGACATCAGCAACAGCATGGCACTGGATTTTCTGAAGTTTGAGCTACGAGACTCAGGGGAGGATGAGTACGTCGTTAGTATGTCTGGCATTGATGACCAAGACCATCCAACCCAGATTGCGCCCAGCGTCTCTTCACACTCTATGTTCCTGAAGGTGTATGAGTGGGCCACCTGTTTTATTGTTTAAAGGGGTTGATGTCAGGAGAGCATGGGGGCCACACCATAAGTTTGTCCCCTTTTATTCCCATAGCAGCCAGAGGATGCAGATATGTTTTTGCAGCATGAGACGGTGCATTATCATGCATGAAAATGATCTCGCTGCGGAATGCACGTTTTTTCTTCTTGATCCATCGCAGGAAGTGCAGTTTGAGAAATTAAACATTATGGAGGTCTCTATTGAGGAGTTGGCAATAGTGTGTGCACCTGCTTTGTTCAAAAACACTGAGTCATAAACTGCGCTCATTATTTAAGATGAGACCCACAAGATTTTAGCTCCGCTTCAAACGGAAGAAGTCCTCTATTTTTTGGAAAACAGAGCAATTCAAGTGGTCCCTCTAAACCGAAGTTATGTAGGTCAATACTCACAGTACTAAATAATCCTGAAAAAAGGATGGGTTTTTCTACATGGTGACTCTAAAACTGTATGAAGGTAACAAACACAATAAATTAGAATCATTGTGCTTTTGCAAGTTTACTCACAAACAACGTTGAGCAGTTTAGGTTCGGATCTGTTTTGTCCCTCTGTGTTGATGGCTGTGCAGTAAATGGGCTCTCTGTATCTGGATATGTTCTTTATGGTGTAGTTTTGTCCCTCTGTCAGTAGAGTCCCATTCTTTGTGAACCACTGGTATGCGTGAGGATGGGGATTACCATCCCCGGAGCAGAACATTTCCAGTGACCCTCCCTCCATCACAGTGTCCAAAGCGATCACCCGAACATTTTCAGGTGCATCTAAAGAAGACATGATGTATGTCATCTGTTTATTAACGTTCATATAAAAAAATCAGCAGTTTCAGTTATAGTTTCAGTTCAGGTTCAGTAATATCTGTAGTTACAATGTAGCACAAATAAACATCAGAATAAATTCAAGCGCTGGGCAGATACAACCAGTATAGGGCGCCAATCTATTGCTGGGCACACACACACACACAAACTATATGGGGCTATTTAGAGCCTTTAATTTATTTTAAATCCATGATTTTGATTGTGGGTATTAAGCTGGGAACCCGGAGGAAACCCACTGGAACACGAGGACAACCTGAAATATCCACCCAGATCGGCATTCGAACCTGGAATACCCAGCACTGAAAAGCTAATGTGCTATCCACTAAGCCACCGTGCCGCTCTTCGACACAATCAACTGATAGAGGGTGACAAAGGCGAGCAGGGCGAACATGGCATTCTGGAGGGAAAGACTACAGCCCCTGGCAAAACTATGCAATCACCAGTCTTGGATAAGCACTTATTCAGACATTTAATTTTGTAGAAAAAACTCAGACAAAAAACATGTCACATTAATAAAGTCATTCCAAAATGCAAACTGTTGGCTTTCAGCAACACTCAAAGCAATGAAGAGAAAACATTGTGAAAGTCATTGAATGTTATCTTTACTGACCAAGCATGGGAAAGAAATACGAAATCATGAAAAACAGATAAACAAAAAAACATTCAAAATACATAACTAGTATTTAGTTGCACCACCTTTGGATTTTATGACAGCTTGCAGTCTCTGAGGCATGGACTTAATGAGTGACAAACAGTATTCATAAAATTTAGTGCCAACTCTCTTCAATAGCAGTTGCCAGATCAGCTTTGCAGGTCGGAGCCTTCTTGTGGACCATTTTTAATTTTCACCACAAGTTTTCAATTGGGTTGAGATCTGGACTATTTGAAGGCCTTGGCATCGACTGAATGTGTCTTTCTCCAAAAAATGCCTTCACTGTTTTTGCCCTATGACACGATGCATTGTCATCTTGGAAAATTATTTCATCATCTCTAAACATCTGTTCAATTGAAGGGATGAGAAAACTTTCCAAAATGTCAATGTAAACTTTTGCAGCCCCTTATGATCATTTTCCATCATCGCATTTCCAGTGAGCGCTGTGAGTAACGGCTGCTTCTCCAGTAGCTCGTTAAATTATTATTTTTTTTACTTTTAAACTATTTTCTTTCTATTTCTCTTCTTCTGAAGAAATAGTGTGTTTTGATACATGTCCTATGGATTTTTCTAACTTCAAGATGCAACTAAGAGCCAGTTTTCTCACTTATTTGAGAGAAGAGCTACTGGCCCTGAGAACAATGGGACGAGCCGGGATACAACATCTCATCCCGGCGGAACTGAGGAGAAGACCCAGGGGCTGTAAGGCTGAGGCTAAGCTAAAGGCTAAGCTAGCGGACAACCGGTGACGCTGTAGACCATCATTTTCCTCCATCATCATGGGGAACTCACTTCATACATTGGACTCATTTTTATCTGCTTTTTACTAGGTTGTAGATTGTCCAACAAGAAACAACAGGACAATTTACTTGCTGTATGCTAATGTGAGGAAGGCATACATAGTCAATTGTCCAACAAGAAACAACAAGACAATTGACTTGCTGTATGCTAATGTGAGGGAGGCATACAGAGTCACACCCCTCCACCCACTAGGGAAGTCTGACCACAACCTGGTTCATCTGCAACCGAAGTAAACACCTCTGGTTCATAGGCAGCCTGTAACAACTTGCTCCGTTAGGAGATGGACCTCCGAAATGGACGATGCTCTCGGAGACTGATATAACACCACGGACTGGGATGTGCGGCTTAGCAAACACAGTGAGGACATAGAGGGGATGAGACACTGTCTGATGGATTATCTTAACTTCTGTGCAGAAGTGGTCTCCCCCATCAAGACTGTACGATGTAACCCTAACAATAAACCATGGGTAACGCAGGAAGTCAAAGCTGTCCTAAACAGGACGAAGGCCGTCTTCTGAAGCAAGAACAGGGAGGCCATGAAAGCAGCACAGCAGGAGGTGAAATGATGTATGTGGAAAGCTAAGGACAGCTATAAGAGAAAGATAGAGCAGAAGCTGAAGGAGAACAACATGAGGGAGGTCTGGAAAGGTGTGAAACCATCACAGGCCACAATAAACACAAAGACCAGAGTCGTAGCGGGAACATTAAAGAAGGCGACTTCTTCAACCGGTTCATTCAGTCCAACACCCCCCCCCTCGATGCAGCTATCTCTCTTCCGTCCCTTGAAACACCTTCTCCCAGTCTCTACAGCAGCTCCCTCCTCTCCCTTCCCACCCACCACAATGAAGACACAGATTTCTACATACTTCACTGCAGATCAGGTCAGAGGTCAACTGAGGAATCTTTAGTCCAGGAAAGCAGCTGGCCCGGACAAGGTGTGTCCTCGACTACTGAAGATCTGTGCTGCTGAACTGGGTGAACCACACCAAAGCATCTTTAACCTCAGCCTGCAACTGGGGAGAGTGTCCACCCTCCGGAAGATATCATCCATAGTTTCGGCTCCCAAAAAGAACCGGCCGAGCAAGCTGAATGACTTCCGACCAGAGGCACTCATTTCACAGGATGCCATTCTCCACCTTCTACACCGAGCCCACTCGCACCTGGATAAAGGGAAATGGCACAGTGAGAATTCTCTTTTTGGACTTTTCAAGTGCCTTCAACACCATCCAGCCCCTTATTCTACAGAACAAGTTGAACAGGATGCGAGTGGACCCTTGCCTGGTCACCTGGATCTCCAGCTACCTCACCGACATGCCGCAGTACGTCAGGCTGAAGGACATTACGTCTGACACTGTGATTAGCAGCACTGGAGCACCCCAGGGCACAGTGCTGGCCCCTCTCCTCTTTACCCTGTAAACTGCGGACTTCTGCCACGACTCGGATTTGTTTCACATCCAGAAGTTTGCAGATGACACAGCCATCGTAGGGTGTATTAAGGATGATAGAGAGGATGAGTATAGTAGCCTGGTGAAGGACTTTTCTGTATGGTGTAACGGGAATCATCTGCAGCTCAACATTTCAAAGACCAATGAGCTGGTCATTGACTTTGGGAGATCCAGACCAACACCATGACCGGTTCTGATTGAGGGGGTTGAGGTGGAGGCTGTGAATTCCTACAAGTACCTCTGACTTTAGCTGGACAGCAAGCTGGACTGGACCTGTAATACTGACCACCTGTATAGGAAGGGACCGAGCAGGCTGTACTGCTTGAGGAGGCTGCAGTCCTTCAACATCTGCAGGAAACTCTTGTGGATGTTTTATCAGTCCGTGGTCCCCAATGTCCTGTTTTATACTGTAGTCCAGCTGTCCAGTTTTATTCTGTAGTGTCCTGTTTTATATTGTAGTGTGCTGGGGGGGCAGCACATCCAAGAAGGACACATCCAGTTTGGACAAACTGATCAGGTGGGCAGGTTCTGTGGTCGGTATTAAGCTGGACTCTCTGGTGACGGTGGCAGAAGCGAGAACTATGGACAAACTACTGAACATCATGAACGATGCCAGTCACCCTCTGCACACCGTCATCAGCAACCAGAGGAGCCTGTTCAGTGACTGGTTCACTTCCCAGGTGCAGGACCAACAGACTAAAAATTCCTTTGTGACTTAATACCATTAGATTGTACATGATGATGATGGTGGAATGAGATTGATGATGCTGGAATTTTAATTTCCCTGAAGAAACACTCCCAAAGGGATCAATAAAGTGTTATCTTATCTCTTATCATCAAGGACTGTGGAAATTTGGTTGTTTTCTTCAGGCAGTCCTCTTCATTAATCTCACTGGAACGGTACAAAATAAAAGTTCCAGCATCATCACTTTGTCCAATGCAGATTCTTGACTCATCACTGAAGATAACTTTGATTCAGTCATCCACTGTCCATGATTGCCTTCAGCTGACTGTGAACAGCTCACATCTTTAGCAACTATGCGTGAAGAGTTACCTTCAAGAAGTTTCTTCAAGAAGTTTCCCAATCCTCTCTTTTGTTTCAAGAGACATTTCTCTTGTTGAAGCCATGATCCTTGCCACTCCACTTTGTCCAGCATCCCTCCAAGTTGTCATGACTGCAGGTGTTTTTAACTACAGATCTAATCTGAGGCAAGTGTTCATTTAGGGAAAGGAAATTGAACTGAATAAAAGTAACATTTACTTTATTTCCACAATGTTTTTTTTTTTTTTTTTTAATTTCTTTTAATGCTTCTGAAAGACAATAAGTTGCACTTTGGAATGACCTTATTATTGCATCATGTCTGAGTTTGTTCTTCAGAATAAAATGTCTGAATGAGTGCTTATCCCAGACTGGTGATTTCATACTTTTTGCCAGGGGTTGTACTTAACATAAGCACTTCATCTTCTTCAAAGGTGAAATCCAATTTAATGCAACTTATTACCGTATACCACCCTCCAGGCCCGTATTCATGGAGTTATTGGATTTGGTGATTTTTTTCCCTAATTTAGTGGTTTCCTTAGATAATTTTAATGTTCACTATGAAAACACAAAAGATTCATTTAAATTACTTTTTAACTCGATCCTTAATTCCATGGGTGTCACTGAGAGTGTGGTTGGTCCAACACATTGCTGTAAAAATACCTAAGACTTAATTTTATCACATGGTATTAACACTTCTAATGTTACTACAGAAATATTGTTTTACAAAGTGAGGTCATCTCTGATCATTATTTAATAACCTGCAACTTACAAATTAAAATTAATTTAGTCATTAAACCACAATATTATATGAAGCGCTGCTGCTATATTATTTCCTCTACCGCTGTGTCATCCATTCAACATTTACTTTTATTACACATTAAACCAGCATCAGCCTGAAGAACTTAAGACCACACCTTAAACATCCGCTCACTACAACACTGGGGAGCGTAGCTCCACTTAAAGTAAAATTAATTAAAGATAAAAGACTCATGCGCTGGTACAATGATCAAACGCACTCTAAAACAAACCACTAGAACTATGGGGCATAAATGGAGACAAACTAATTTAGAAGTATTTAGGATTGCATGGACAGTATAGACAGGAGTGTATTTGTATTTATTTTTGTGTTTCCCTGTTCACCTTGCATATCCTACTTTTGGTTACTCTGCTTCCTGTTTGCCTCACTGTGTTTATTGTTTTGTGACTTTAAAAAAAGTCACACATGTTTTGCGCAGCCGGCTTAGAAGGTGGAAGCACTGTGTAACAGAAGGACGTGCCATACTCTGGGAGCCAGAATGGATTGCCTGGTGAGCGTATTTTGCTACTAGATTTGTTTTTTATTTTAGTTAAATAATGGTGGAAATCAGATGGTGGGACGAGGATACAGTGAAGAGAGTTATTCCTTCGAGGATGAGGCCCTGGAAATCAGTTTGACTGGCTGATTCCCCCGTGGTCCATGCGACTTGATTCCCTAGGGAGTATTTTTTCTTACTTCGTCCGGTGTGCTATTAAGTGGCCCACAGCCCCCCTAAACGTAAGTCCCGATGTGAGCGCGCCTCTCATGGTTTCCCGGAGTCATGGAGTTGGTGCCGACTCAGAGTCTGCACAACGGGTTTATCTACACGCGCCACTCAGCCTGCAAGTTGATTAGCGCACTTGGTGAATTTAACTATAAATCGTTTAGTTATCTCAGCGAATCTGATTTTGACTTCCTCAGCGATTCGGCTGTATCTTTTGGGACCGATCACAAATTGTCTCGTTTGTGGGAGCGGGCGTGTGCCTGGCACATGTGTATGTGTGTCCAGGGTCTGAGTGTGCTGTGCCTGAGGTATGCATGGAGGAGCAGGCTGTGCCTGGGACATGCGAGTGTGTGTGTGCTAAGCCTGTGTTAGCTGAGGGGCGTGTCTCTGAGCCGGTGTTATCAGAGGGCTGTGTCTCTGAGCATGTGATGCCTGAATGCGTGTCCCTGAACCTGAGGTGCATGCGTTGGAAGCATGTAGTACCTGTGGGGCATGGTCCTGAACCGGAGGTGCGTGTGTGGGAGTGTGGGGTGCTCGAGGTGTGTGTCTCAGAGCTTGTGGAACCTCAGGTGTGTGTGTTTGAACGTGTGGTGTCTGAGCTGCGTGTCCCTGAGCATGTGGTGCCTGTGGGGCGTGTCCCTGAACCTATGGTGCATGTGTGGAAGTGTGTGGTGCCCGAGGTGCGTTTCTCTAAACGTGTGGTGCCTGTGTATGAGCATGCGGTCCCAGAGGCACATGACCCTGAATGTGTGGTGCCTGAGGTGCGTGAGTGGTAGTGTTCTGTGCTTAAATTGCATGTGGTCCTGCGGTGCATAGGATGGATGCGTGTGGTATCCCTGTTCTGGTTTGAAAACATTTTGCGTGAAGCTGTGTGTGCTTTTGTGGCTGATGTCCTGTCTGTGTTTGAGTTTTGTGTGCAGGGCCTGAGAGCCCGAGCACAATCTCCCCTGCAATGCCTGGTTCCCTCTAGCGCTTGGTGCGCTTTGGCTCGGCGCATGTGTTGCACAACCGGTTTATGAGGCGAAAGCACTGTGTGATGATATCTAAAAAAGAGCTTGTTTTGTTAATTACAGATTCAAAGACAACATCCTGTCTGTTAGACTCAAATCCTACAAATCTGTTTAAAGACCTCATCCCACATATTAAAGAGACATAGATTCATCCCTTTAAATATGCTATGGCTCCAAAAATCCAAAATGTGCAGTCATTAAACCACTACTTAAAAATCCTTACTTGGATCCTCTAATTCTGTCCAACTATAGACCAATATCAAACCTTCCTTTCTCTCTGAAATCCTACAATTAACTACATCGTCATCTTTTATCTAATAACATTCTTGACGTTTATCAGTCAGGTTTTAGGTCTTACTATAGCACTGAGATAGCATTAATAACAATCAGTTGAGAAAATAATTTTACACATCAAGAACAAGGGCAAAGAAAATCTCTTCCCATTCTGGTCACAACATCCTGCAACTCCTTTCCTCTGGCAGACGCCATCAAGTGCTGAACACAAAAACCACCAGACACACCTCCATCACAAATATTGAATACGTACTCTTAAAAACTCATTACCACCAATGCACATTTTAAGTACATTTTTGAACATGTATAAACATTTGTATGTGTATATTGTAAATTATCTGTGTATTGTTTATTGTAAAGTGTTTAGAGACTGTATATATCGTATCGTAAATATATTTATTGTATATCATTATGTGTAAAGTACTAGAGAGTCAACACCTACCAAAATCACACTCCATGTGTGTATAACAGTTAGCCAATAAATATAATTTTGATGTTGTTCTGGAGAGAAGATGGATGTGTTTATGTGTCTTTTTTTTGCTGAATGTGTGTCTTTTGCCATTTGGGTGGGAGTTACAATTTTGGGAAATTACGTTGTGTGTCATGTCCCTGACTCGAACGGCTGTATATAAACCAGTTCTCTCCGTGCTTAGCTGGATTGTGTTCAATAAAGAGCAATCTCTGTAAAAATGGCATCTTCTATGCTGATGCAAAAGTATGAGGTAATAAAGGAATGAGACCTAAACTTATTAAAAATACTAATTGAAGTTTAATTTAAATATAATGGACTGTATGCAGAATTTTACTTACATTCAACATTTAAAGTTATTGTTCTGCTCGAGTTCTTGTCCTCCTCAAACATAGCTGTGCATCTGATTTCTTTGTTGTTGTCTGATTTCATCACTGTGAAGTTCAGAAACGCCAGCGCCCATGTCCTTTCCACTGGTCTACGTCGATTTAGTCGACTCTCATCACCTTTATGGTTCCATGATAAGTGAGGGGGGAAATTGAAACAGGTGTGATACACTACACAGGTAAATTCCACCTGCTTCCCTGGCTTCAAAACCCCTTCCATTGACAGTGCAGGTCTGGGAAAAGTATCTACATTTAAAAATAAACAGACATATAATTGAACATGATCCTTAGACTGGGATAAGTCATAATTAGTTTAAGTTGAACACATGCAGCATTGTTATTTCAGCGTGGTAGACCAGTGGTTAGAGTGAAGGTTACACCTGCCCCTAGGTGGCACCTAAAACCAACGAGACCAGAAGCAGCCAGAAAAACCAACTGCAACCACTAGATGGCAGCGAAAACATTAAAGAAGACCAACAAAATAAGGCTGAGAAGAAAGTAACTGTGATAGTAAAACACAAAACTGCCTAACCAGGCTAAACTACAAAACCAAAACACCAAAGGGCAACTCAACCATAGACAATAACGGAACAAAAAGTACCCCAGCATCTGGCAACCAGAATACCCCAAACTAGCGAATGAATGGCACAACCGAATGATCAGGACGCTTAACAGAAAAGCCCTACTCAGAAATAACAAAACAATCGTCAATTAAAACTGGCCACCGGGAGAATGAACAGTGCGGAACCAGGAGGACAAAATAAATAAGGACAGAGAACCATGTGACAAAAGGTAAACAGGCTAAAGCTAATAAACATAACGAGTAATTAATCAAACAGGGCAAAACACAACAAAGCACCCAAAAGTAACAAAAAAAAAAGACCTGACAGTAATGGGTCAGTAATCTGAAAGTTCCCACCAAAGCTCTAAATGTGGGCCCTCATCTCTCCAGGGGAGCTGTATGGTAAACCCTGTTTACTGACACCAACCATCAATTTGGGATTCTTGTAAGAACCTTTAGATAAAAGTTACTACTAAATGACCTCATTTCGTGTAAAATAAATGTAATGTCAAACAGTATAATATATTATGTATAAAAGGGGTAGTTCCGGTCCTTAAATCTGATTGGCTGAGCCACTTGTCTAGCTGTGGGATTGTTAACAATTACTCACACCTCTGACCGCTTTTATTTCTTATTATATAAATAAGCAATAAAAAAATTAACTGTTTTTACAAGGTTTTCATGAACTGATTTTTGTAATTTGGCCACTAGATGCCAGTATTTGATTGTTAAAAAAAAATCTTTTACTTGCATTCAGTTTAAAAAACGGACTGGATTATGTCTCGGAAGGCGAGTTTATAATATACTCAGTGGCGGCCGGTGCCTGGGCCTTCAGTAACAATTCGTCTGAATTAAACCACCTGGTAATATTTATCTTCTGGTTATAAAGGCCTCAGTGTAAAATGCACGGCCTACCACAGATGTAATGTAATATAATGTAATGTAGCAGGCCGACATGAATGAACCAATAACATTTCACAAAAAACGAGAATTCTGGATCATACTATGCATTATCTCCAATAATTAAATTACAACGCAACTAGGATCTCTTTTATTGATTGTTATTTTTTTTAAATCATGTATCGTATTTTCCCCTCTATAAGGCTTACCGGATTATAAGGCGCATGCTAAAACATACGGTCTACAAAAAAGGTAATGGACGCAAAATTATTTTGCAGCTGCTTTATTCCCCATTTAAAACCGTGTACATCATAGCCTGTAGTTTGAAATGTGCCTTGTAAGCATGCCTTTTTACTGGTGCCATTTTCTGGTGTCCTTAGACAAACAAATGTTGTTTTGCAGCGTACCAGTAATATACCTACCTGATTGGTTTAACACTGCCAGTGTACATAGTGGACATATTACGGCCCTGTGTCAGCGGAAATGGTCCAACAGTCTATTAAGTGGCATGCTTACCAATGTCGCACAATACATTTTTATAGATTTTTATGGATTATTAGGTGCACGACCAATTATTTAGAAAATTTAAGGCTCTTAGGTGTGCCATATAGTGTGGAAAAAATGTTATCCTAATCTAATTAGGGTTGTGGGGATGCTAAGACCTATCCCAGGTGGGAAACATTCTGGTCAGGATGTCAATTTCTCTACAGACACTGACACATTCTTGTACCTACAATTGAAATAGTTCAGACCTATGTTTATACTCAGGAGAAAATGTTAAATTTCTTCATTGTAATCCAGTAGAGAAGCAAACGGAAGATAATGAAACAAATAAAATCTCCACAAGCAGCAACCCTGGGATTTTATAACTACACAGGATAAAGGTTCTGTCCTTACACACCCATGTGCACAGCTTTTATTTCCTCTCAGCTGATCTTTCACCTTTCAGTATTATACCAGTTCAACCATCACACAGAGAGCTACTCTATGTAATCTGTCCATCCACCTTCCCATCCAATCACTGACACACACACACACACCACTGATTTCCAGTTGATCTAATCGAATGGAATTGAACTTCAACTTAGATTGATGAAATTGTATGTACTGTACTAAAACACCAACATTATGTCATGGTTTGAGGTAAACAGACAGTTAACCACTGAACCTGATATGTTTAATAATTAAAACAATATTATAAATTCGAATTATTAAAATCTCAGTTTAAATCAGACACTTACCATTTATAGTAACATTTATGGTACTTTGATGGAATGAGTACTGTTTATTGTCTTTAACCCCGAGCGAGAATGTCAGCTGGCCTTCATCACCGGGTTGCAGAGGGTTGATTAATAAAGAGCAGTCTCCTGTGTAGAGGCCTTCCATAAGTCTGGCACGCTGCTTGAACCTGCTGCTTATTAGGGAAGCATTCGAATGATAGATCGTCTCGCCAGAATCTGTGAGCCATATTGCAGTGTACTGTAAAGTACTCCTGAATTGATTAGGGTGGTGGAACTTGCAGGGAATTATCAGACATGAGCCTTCTAGACCCACCATTGATTTAGGGATTCGAGTTTCCAATGGAACCCCTTGCCAAGCCCCTCTCAGAAGCGCCACTAAGACACAATAAGAACAGTTAGGTTAATGGATGGATCCTGATGCTGCTGTGTGCATTACCTCTGTCAAAGTTTAAAAGACAACTATTAAACACCAGGTGAATGGTCTTTACAGCAGTGCATCATACTTTAAACTATTTCATGTTTAACAAATTTATATTGTGCCATTGGAGTGTGTAAGTGGTTACAAAGCTGGAATGTGTTATGTCTAATGTGGTTGGGGTCACAAGTGTGAACTGAGTAGGTGAGATGGTATAACCTCAGTGACCACAGGTTCTGTTTTATTACTATATGCAATTTATGGGCAGACACATGAGACCAATTTAGGTGGATCTAGCATTGAGCACATTAACAATAATGTTATGATAAGCTTAGCACTGTGTCGCTGTTTCATCGTTCTACCATGAACACACTGCACTATTCCAGTCAGAACCGAGAAAGGCTCTATCGACATTTAGTAGCAGCAACAATGACATTCTGATGTTCATGATGGAATGACTTTCTTTGTCTTGAGTGCACCATGTAGATGTTGAATCCTCCATCATTAAAATCACAGACATCTACAGTACAGGCCAAAAGTTGGAACACAACTCCACACATTCAATGTGTTTTCTGTATTTTCACAACTATTTACATTGTAGATTCTCACTGAAGACATCAAAACTATGAGTGAACATGTGGACTTATGTACTTAACAATAAAGGTTAAATAACTGAAAACATGTTTTATATTCTAGTTTCTTCAAAATAGCCACTCTTTGCTCTGATTACTGCTTTGCACACTCTTGGCATTTTCATAATGAGCTTTAAGAGGTGGTCACCTGAAATTGTTTTCCAACAGTCCTGAAGGAGTTCCCAGAGGTGTTTAGCACTTGTTGACCCTTTTTGCCTTCACTTTGCGGTCCAGCTCACCCCAAACCATCTCGATTGGGTTCAAGTCCTGTGACTGTGGAGGCCAAGTCATCTGCCGCAGCACTCCATCACTCTCCTTCTTGGTTAAATAGCCCTTAAACAACCTGGATGTGTGATTTGGGTCATTGTTCTGTTGAAAAAAAATGATGGTCCAACTAAACGCAAAACAGATGGGATGGCTTGTCGCTGCAGGATGCATCACAGTTCCTACTCCATGCTTCACAGTGGGAACCAGGCATGTGAAATCCATCCATTCACCCTTTCTGCGTCTCACAAAGACACGGCGGTTGGAACCAAAGATCACAAATTTGGACTCATTATACCAAAGCACAGATTTTCACTGGTCTAACGTCCATTCCTTTTGTTTTTTGGCCCAAACAAATCTCTTCTGCTTGTTGCCTCTCCTTAGCAGTGGTTTCCTTAGCAGCTTTTTAACCATGAAGGCCTGATTTGCGCATTCTCCTCTTAACAGTTGCTCAAAAGATGGGACTCCTGTCTTTGTGGCATCCAACTGGTCTGTGATCTGAGCTGTTGTTAAGTTGCGATTTCTGAGGCTGGTGACTCGGGTGAACTTGTCCTGACAAGACTCTTGGTCCTCCTTTTCTGGGTCGGTCCTTGTGTGTGCCAGTTTCGCTGTGGTGCTTGATGGTTTTTGTGACCTCACTTGGTGACACATTTAAAGTTTTAGCAATTTTCCGGACTGACTGACCTTTATTTCTTAAAGTAATGATGGCCACTCATTTTTCTTTAGTTAGCTGATTTGTTCTTGCCATAATATGAATTTCAACTGATGGTCCCAACTTTATTGATAAAGCAAGGAATTCCACTAATTAACTATTTCAGGTGACTACCTCTTGAAGCTCATTGAGAGAATGCCAAAGGGTGGCTATTTTGAAGACATTAGAATATAAAACATGGTTTTCAGTTATTTACCCTTTTTTGTTAAGTACATAACTCCTAATGTGTTCATTCATAGATTTGATGCCTTCAATGAGAATGTACAATGTAAATACTGTAGTTGTGAAAATACAGAAAACGCATTAAATTAGTAGGCCAAACTTTTGATCTGTTCTGTACATCACAGCATCTTTTATGTCAACCATGGCATCCAGTAGTTTATTATACAGTTTTTATGTATTGTAATCATTGATTTCATGTTAAATGTTAAAACATTAAAATGTTCCCAAATGTTTTATTTTTATGTGTTTAAGTTTATATAAATTAATATTGTTCAGGATCTGGGAATATAATCACTCACTAATTGAAAACTGATTTAGAGTTTAAACAGCTACAGTTACTATGAATTCATTTAAAAATGCAAGACA
>JAOUQT010126180.1:0-19114 GCA_025769995.1 Xyliphius kryptos | reverse complement strand
TACAGTGTGTGTGTGTGTGTGTGTGTGTGTGTGTGTGTGTGTGTGTGTGTGTGTGTCATGTTTCCTGCTGTCCTGGGATTCCCCGGATTCCTTGTCCCCCTGCCGGATCACACAGAGCTGCATTAAATGGCGCGGTGGTCGGGTCACATGACCTCTGTAGAGTGGGAAACGCACCATGTGACTGTAACTGAGTAACGAAGGAGAACGAGAGTAAACATGGGAAATGGTTTCTTCCGCTTTCTGTGCGCGTCAGCAGCTGAACACACACCTGTCGCAGCGCGGCCTCGGCGTGTTTGTGTAAGATACCAGCGGACCGTGTCTCTGCTGCAGCCTCAAGGTCATGTGACCCCTGAGACGGGCTCTTATTCGCTGAGTTGCTCAGGTTCATTTAGAGATCAGATGCCTTTTAACCTCCTCGGTTCCAGAGACCCGTTCCAGCACCGGCCCCGCCCCTAAAGCTCGCCAGCGGAACGCCGGGAGAACTCGGGGCTCGGTTTGGACTCCGACGTTTTTGTAGTTTGAGGTTAAAGAGATTATCTTTAAACCTCAGAGGAAAAGCAAACACACTGTTCAAACAAACAGCTGCTCTCCTTCGTCTCCACCCTCATCTTCATCAAGTTTCTGTTCTTACTCTAATAATGGAAACTTTACTGTTGTTGCTCCGTACCGGGCAGAAGAGCACGAACGCTGCAGAGTGCAGTGATGAGAATGTCCGTTATTGTGCAAGTGAAACCAGAGTGTTGCACAGTGACATGAGGTGCATACATCTAATAACGAGCAGTGCAGTCATTAACAGGGTCGTTACCATGATATACATTTACATTTAGCAGCTTTATCCAAAGTGACTTACAGGGTTCATACAGCGCCCCAAAGCAATGAGGGTTAAAGCTCTGCTCAAGGAGAGCACATTGGCAACCATGATTGGATCTAACCATATTAACAGGATAATTATTGTAATAAAATGGTCATTATTTTTATAACAGGGTAGTAACCATAGTAACAGGGTCGTTACCATAGTAAGAGGGGCCTTATTTTAATAACAGGATCGTTACCATAGTAACAGAATAATTATTTTAATAATATGGTTATTATTTTAATAACAGGGTCGTTACCGTAGTAACAGGGTAGTTGCCATAGTAACAGGGTCATTATTTTAATAACAGGGTCGTTACCATAGTAACAGGGTAGTTGACATAGTAACGGTCATTATTTTAATAACAGGGTCATTACCATAGTAACAGGATTGTTACCATAGTAACAGGGTCATTATTTTAATAACAGGGTCGTTACCGTAGTAACAGGGTAGTTAACATAGTAACAGGGTCATTACCATAGTAACAGGGTCGTTACCATAGTAACAGGGTCATTATTTTAATAATATGGTCATTATTTTAATAACAGGGTCGTTACCGTAGTAACAGGGTAGTTGACATAGTAACAGGGTCATTATTTTAATAATATGGTCATTATTTTAATAACAGGGTTGTTACCGTAGTAACAAGGTAGTTGACATAGTAACAGGGTCATTATTTTAATAATATGGTCATTATTTTAATAACATGGTCGTTACCGTAGTAACAGGGTAGTTGACATAGTAACAGGGTCATTATTTTAAATACAGGGTCATTACCATAATTGAAAATAAAGCCAAGGAGATGATGGGGGTGGGGGGGGGGGACATCCAGGCTGTTCTTTCATCCAGCCATCGTGATTTCTGAAGCAGAAACGTTTTCACGGCGTCTGTAACCGTCTGCGTGTGTCCACCTTTTGCACAGGTATGCTGGTGGGGGCGCTGGACACCGTGCTGGACTCCAACGCTCGGGCCGCACCCTACCGTATTCTTCTGCAGGTCCCGGGTTCCCAGGTCAGCTGGGTCATCGCGAGCGGTGAGTCCTTCAGGTTGTAGTGGTCACAGCGTAACGCGGCGGTGGCGGTGGACAATTCTAACGTGACTCACAGGAGCTTCACTGTCGTCGCGCAGGAGCCACTACGGAGGAGGTGCAGACGCACTGGAAATGGCTGGAGCAGAACCTGTTTCCGTACATGGCCGTCTTCGAGAACAAACAGGACGCCGCAAGTTTCGTCAAAGGCAAAGTCAAGGTGCAAAATCTCATAGGGGACCGGGGCTAAAGTATGCGGACGCCTGCCGTGTCCTTGGTTCATTGGGCCTCCTATTTAAAGAGTCATGGAGGTCCAAGAATGAACATACCAATTCTTCCCAGTAGGCGTCCACATACTTTTGACTATGTAGCGTAAGGGAACCGCTCCCGTCTTCGGACTCTTATAACTAGTTAACGTAATAAGTAACGCCGGGACAATATTTGGCAGAAGGCTGAAATGGGGTGTGGTTGCTATGGCGATGGGTCATTTTTGTCAGGATACAGGTGGGCAGGGGATTGTGGTCAGCCCGCTGGCGGGGCTTCATCTGCTGTTTGTTTGTGGGAACATCTCAGGGTCTAATCGCGGAGGAGGTGTTGGTCGGCCGCGTGCCGCTGGAGGACGACCCCACGCGTTTCCGCGAGGCCATGGTGCGGTTCGAGCAGCGCTTCAGCCTCCCGCCCAAAGAGAAGCTGGTGGCACATTACTCCTGCTGCTGCTGGAAGGGGCGTGTGCCGCGCCAAGGCTGGCTGTACCTGTCCACCAATCACCTGGCGTTTTACTCCCTTCTGCTTGGCAAAGAGGGTGAGCTGCCCCCCCGCCCCACATTTACACCCTCCCCCAACCACAGTGCCCGTAGTTAATGATGTCATGGCGTGTGTTGACCATCGCAGTGAAGCTGCTGATCCCGTGGGTGGAGGTCACGGCGCTGGAGCGCGCCACCTTCGGATTAGTGAACGACGGCGTCCGCATCGGGACGCGCCAGAAGCAGCGGGAGTTCTCCATGTTCCTGAACGTGGAGGAGGCCATGACGGTGATGACCCAGCTCGCGGACATGGCGCTGCGGAGGCTGCTGGACAGCGGTGCGACGGACCCAGAGACCAGCGTAACCAAACGGTAATGAGCTCGGGCCGTGTGGTCCTGTGATGACTGTACTTCCTGTTCAAGAACAGGAAGTTCCAAAAGAATGCGGAAGAGAAAGTAGCTCTGCAGTATAAATAAAACCTTCTGTGTGTGTGTGTGTGTGTGTGTGTGTGTGTGTGTGTGTGTGTGTAGAGCTTTAGAAAAGCAGGCTCTGAGGCAGTACGTGCTCTCTCTCTTCGGCCTCCCGCGGGGTGAGATGCTACAGGAAGTGATGCGTTGTTCAGTGTGGACTCCTCACGCTCGCTGTCACACTGCGGGCAATCTGTACGTTACAGAGAACTACGTGGCCTTCAGCAGCCTCCAGGAGGCGCAGTGCTGCCTCCTCATTCCACTCACAGAGGTACAGAGTGTGTGAGGTCACGGCGCCGGCCGACCAATCACACGCCGAGATTAAACTAAAATTAGATTTAGACGAGTTGGATTAGACTTTAATCCCGAGGTGGGATACATTAACATTAATGAAACGTAATCCGAGCCTCCGTCCGGTTCCGTGGCCCCGTGCTCGGACCCTCCGTGTGTTTCAGGTTCAGTCGGTTGAGAAATCGGAGACGACGAGTGCGCTGCCGAACCCGGTGATCATCAGCGTGCGCTCGAAGCGAGCGTTCCAGCTAATCGATGTGGCTCAGCGAGATCAGCTGGTGGAGACGCTGGACGCCCGCCTCCGCGCGCTGCATTGGCGAAGCCAGCGCAGGAGAACCCAGGTTCTGTTGGTTCTGAAGGCGTACAGAGATGTGACTCCTGAACGCGAGTACTGACGTGAGGAATGTTCTCATCCACAGATCTCCACCGCGCCGTATTACACCTTCTGCTACGACACGGATGACACGCTACACCCCACCGTCCTGGAGGAGGCGCTGATCACCACCTTTCAGACCGGCCAATCAGAATGTCCCGAGCGCAGGCGCGTGAGTATCTTGCAGACTCTAAACGTTAACGGACATGTAGAGTGCTGGTGGTTTGGTTCTGTACGTGAAAACTCTGTGTGTGTGTGTGTGTGTGTGTGTGTGTAGTTGTGGGAGGAGCATTTTGAAGAATTTGGTCGAGGCGTCCACATGTTTCGTACCGAGAAAATCCAAAAATTGGTAGCTGCTGGCATCCCAGAGTCCTTAAGAGGAGAGATGTGGCTCACCTTCTCAGGTAAGAGAGAAGAAGGAGGAACATCAATCAATCTATTCACAAGGGTTCCCAACAACCACCCAATAATCCAGAGGGTGCCCAATGACTACCCAATAGTTTAAGAAGTTCCCATCAAATTCCACTGGCCCAAGGGGTCCCCAGTAACTACCCAAAGGTCTACCAATGTTTACCCAAGAGTCCAAAGGGTATCTAACGGCTAACCTAATTTGTTAGAAGGCGCTCAACAAATACCACAAGTCCATGGGATGTCCAGAGACTACTGCATCAGTTCAGGGTGTGCACCGAAACAGTTCAGTAGTTTTAGAAGTGACATAAAGGAACCTCAAGGGGGCGCTGGTCCAGCAGGTGCTTGGAGTTGATTGGTTTGGGGTGGTCCAGGGGATGGTCCTTGTTCAGCAGCAGTACATTGTATTCTCCTCTGTGATGTTCCAGATGCGCTCTCCTCTCTGGAAACCCAGCCTCGTTACTACTCTGAACTTCTGGAGAAGCGAACGAACGAACAAACGAGTGATGAAATCGAAAGGGACCTCCGACGCTCGCTACCTGAACACGCTGCCTTCCAGAGCGAGCTGGGCATCGCCGCACTGCGCCGCGTCCTAAACGCCTACGCCCTCCGCAACCCGGGCATCGGCTACTGCCAGGTACAGATACGCACCACGCGCCGGACTTTATGAGGTCCTCACTTCCTTCCTGAGTGGACTTAAGGGGTAAGATCAAATAAGAAAAGGAGGTAAATAAGTGGTGAAGGAACATACCAAACTACCATACCAGAGGGAGATAATGGCTCGGGAAGAATTCTGAATTACAGAGGGAGTCGAATCTGATGAGTCGACTCTCTGTGTGTGTTTGTGTGTGTTTGTGTGTGTGTGTGTGTGTGTGTGTGTGTGTGTAGTCGATGAACATCCTGGCCTCTGTGTTGCTGCTTTACACCAAAGAGGAAGAAGCCTTCTGGTTGCTGGTCACGGTGTGTGAGAAGATGCTGCCCGATTACTTCAACCGCAGAGTCATCGGTGAGTTGTGATGTCATAATGGGGATTTCTGTGATGTCATAATTCTCCTAGGCGTGTAAAATCTCACAGAACTTCCAAAAAGTCAATCAAATCTGAGCTTTTGACCGTCTGTAGCGCCTTCTAGAGGTGACTGTTGTATTGTAGGTCATTTTTTTCTGACCTCTCAACCAGGTGCTGGAGCCTATCCCAGTTCTTACGTAGTGAAAGGCCACCCACCTTTCACAGGGGTTATTAACCTTAGTTCATTTATTTAACAGCAGGTTCTCAGAGAAACTTTGGGAGAAATCAAAGCACCTGGGGGAAACCCCTTTAGGGAGAACATACCAACTTCACAAAGATGGGACTACTAGAGAGTGTCACCAGATGTGTGATTTGTCTCCCCCCAGGTGCTCAGGTGGATCGATCCGTGTTTGAGGAACTGATCCGGGAACGTCTCCCTCACCTGGCCGAGCGTGTCCCTGACGTCTCCTCGCTGTCCTCGCTGTCGCTGTCCTGGTTCCTGGCGCTGTTCCTCAGTTCCGTGCCGTTCCAGAGCGGCCTTCGGATCCTCGACTGCTTCTTCTGCCACGGCGTCAAGACCATCTTTCAGCTCGGCCTCGCCGTCCTGGACGCCAACGTGGACGAGATCTGCGCCAGTACCGACGACGGCCAGGCGCTGATGACGCTGACCGGGTAGGCTGCCGCGATGTTCCGACTCCGTGTCCCCGTATTTACGTACCGTGTTCTAAGTGGACGTCTCGTTTTCAGCTTCCTGGAACAGGTCCGAGACGACCTGGAGCCGTGTGCATGCGCCGGGGAGGCGGGGCCTGCGGGACACACCCACATCGGCAGCCTCATCAGTGATGCGTACGAGGTATTATCCCGCGCCGGCGGTTTGTGAGACTATAGCGTAACAACAGGTGGTACAGACAGATGTGCATGTGTGCAGAAATTTGGGGACCTGACGGTGAAACAGCTGGAGACCATGAGGTCCAGGCACCGGATCCAAGTTCTGCAGTCTCACGAGGACACGGCCAAAGAGAACACGGTGAGGCGGGCGTGTTGGGGTCAACCGATGATTACCACTGATTCAAACCTGAACTGAATCAGTCAGAGGAAATGAAGCTTGGTGATGGTTTGATTCAGTGAATCATACAAGGATTTAATTATCTGACTCGCTGAATAAAAAAGGAGTCGATTAAATAAATCATATAATAATCCGATGAATCAAATGTTGACCACAGAATTTTTTTTATAATTTGTGGTTAAAAAAAAGAGGCATGATGAACAAATGATTCACTGATTCACCGAATAAATCAACACATTTCCAAGTGATTCTTGAAAGAAACCATCTAAACAGGCAAAGTGAATCGTTGTAGCAAAACGACTCAGTAGAGCAAAATATTGGAAGCGGTTTAGTGTTCGGCTTAGCAAGTGATTCATCGAATCAAGATTCACTTAAGATTCGTTCATCCTCCTAACTTCTTTAGCCAATGACCGATTAGCGTTTTACTTAAAGCCCGCCCCCAGTCTGCTTAGTTGCTGGATGTTTTATTAAGAAATGCAAATCAGCCAATAATCAATAAGAACGACTCTTTTAAATGACTCGTTTGTTGTGTTCTTGTAGCTTCGTCTCGTATCGTCGGATGTGTCTCTCTCTCAGGACGATCTCTCTGAACTTTACGACCTTTTTAAGGTTTGTATTTTAAATAAATGACTTGGTCACTTGTCCTTCTGTGTACAATAGTTCCTAATAGTTCCTGTTTAAAAAAGTACCCCTTTGTTGATATGTTTATTCTGCCAGAAATGGGGACCAAATGTAGTTCCTAAAACTTTTGAAGAAAATACCTCATAACCTGTGTGTCCTCACTGCCAGAACTAGGGGTGATTGTAGTTCTTAGAACTGTTGGGATAAAGTATCACACTTTTTTTGTGTTCATCTCTGAAACTATGGACAATTATAGTTCCTAGAACCGTTGGTAAACGTACACTATCATTGAATATTGGAGAAAGTACTGTTGCTACTAGAAACAGCTGTAGTTCCTAGAACCATTGAAGAAAGTACCCTATTATTGGTGAGTTTGCACTGCTCAGTTCCTAGAACTGTTAAAGAAAGTGCCCTATTGTTACTGTTCACCTTTGGAACTATGGACTATTATAGTTCCTGGAACTGTTGGAAAACCTACACCATTGTTGATGTATTTGGAGAAAGTACTCCATTGGTACCCTATTTTTGATGCGTCTACTGTTGCTACTAGAAACAGCTGTAGTTCCAAGAACCAATATAGAGAGTACCCTATTTTGACGAGTTTGCACTGTTGGAACTAAAAACAGTTGTAGTTCCTAGAACAAGGAGAAAAACCAGGGACTAATAGTTCCTTATATTATGCTACATCACTGTCTGGAACTGCTTTGCGCAGGTTGTAATCCATTTGACGCCCCCTGGTGGTAAACATTATAATCACTGCTTATTTCACATTATTACTAATGCAGATGATTTATATTAATGACGTCAAACCCCAAGGGTTCGGATATTTGTTGGCAGTTCTGGACGAATTGACGCTGCAGAGTACAGGCTCCACCCCTAACCACGCCCATCACCGTACTGTTATAGTTCCGTTTGTGATGTGAAATAAGAAGCCAAAGCACTTTGATCATTCTCACTTCGCACCAAAATATGGCCTACTCCCTCAAAAGTTCTAGGAACTATCAAAAGGTTCCAATATATTGAAACGCCTGGTTATGAGGGCCTGTCCCTGCAGCGGTGAGAAGTCCAGTAAACAATAGCGTTGCTGTGTGGCTGCAGTAACGGCTCCCTCTGGTGGTTGATCAGGGGTTTGCGTGAGTAAACGTATGGTTCCGTTTATCTTCCAGACGGAACACTTTATTGATCTGTACTGGGGGGATGGCGTGGGCTTACCCCCCTCCAACCAGTACCAAGTGGACCGGGCGCAGTTTAAGAGTCTGTACCAGCTCCTCATGCCCTGGCAGTGTGGCACCCACACGGATACGCTGGCCCAAAGGACCTTCAACCTGCTGGACCAGGACGGGCAGAACCACGTCACCTTCGGACATTTCGCCCAGTGGATCGGTGAGATCTGGTGTAGTGTGTCCGTCGTCTCCGGGACCAGCCGCGGGTCGCGTGCCATCTGATGTAAGCGGGGTGTTTTTTGTCTCTGGTGTGTAGACACTCTGTACAGCGGGGAGCTGAATGACCGGGTCCGGCTGCTCTATCGCCTTCACATTCCACCTGGTGGGTTCCGCTTCTCCGCCTCGTTTAGGTTTTCTTAAATAATTAATGTTGTAGGAGAACCCCTAGATACAGGGTTCCGTCTTACTCAGAACCAAGGTCTTTAAAATAAAGTGTAATAGGAACCCAAACTAATCAATAAAAAGGCAAAAGTATCATATGACTGGCTGTAGGAGGCGCTCTGCTTTTTAAATGTGCGTATTTTTTTTTTCTACTGTTAAAATCATTCTTTATTTCCTCAGCTCTTATTGAAAACGAAGACCAGTGTTCTCCGGTGAAGAGCCCGGTTCTGTCCACCACCCGACCCCTCTATGTGAACCTGCCCAACGGTACCGACAGTGTGCATGAGCCTCAGTTAGCTTACACTCCAAATCCATTCAACTCCCACATCTCCTGTAATGTGATGTAGGTGACCTTAGATGAAGAACATTAGTGTAACGTTCCATCTGTTCTTCAGGAGAAAGGAAAAGCTACGAGGAGCAGCTCAAACAGATGTTGAAGGACTTTGCCCGGGAAAAGGAGAAAGGCCAGGACAAGCCCCTCCCCCAAATGAAGCAGGTATGTTTGAGATTTAAAGCCGTCATCCATAAATTCTTCTCTATACATCATGAGGGAACCTTTTCAGGAACCTCAGGTGTAGATAATATTCAAACTGGGTGGATCTTCTCCTCTCTTCCTGATTCCTTATGTCCTACACCTAAGCAAGTTTGGTGTGGAGGACCAGGTACCTGTACAAAGACCTATCTTGGCCCTGCTAACTAGCTTTGGAACACACTCTGTACTCAATTGTGAGATCTTTCCATCAAATTCCAATTTGAAAATCATACAGAAGCCCCTGTATTCCAAGACTCTGAGGAGATTGACCTGTTCTCCAGAGCCTGGTGCCTCAGCGCAGAGAGACCAGGCACAAGAAGGTCAGACCTAAAGCCTGCCGAGGAGGCCGTTGGGTTTGTTTCATTGTCTTTCAAAGTCTGACCACAACTGGAGAGATCACAGCATGTTAAATCAGTGCAGAACATTTAGAACATCTTTTTGGTTCCTGTTTACCAGGATCTATGGAACTATGGAACTCTTGCTTGTTTCGTATATAACTCTCCTTTTTCCTTCACAGCGGGAGTTTGTTCAGTTTTGCAAGACCCTGTGCTGCATGTTCCACGGGGAGCCTGGGGAGAGTGACCTTTTCCAGGCCATCGCTCTCGTGACCAGCCTGGTGCTTCAAATCGGAGAGGCCAGCCACAAGGCGTTGGACCCGAGGACGCCCGAGGGGGGCGCCAGTCCGGGCAGTGTTTGTGATTCCGAGGCCTCCTGGACGGTTTGTTTTGAACAAATTCTGGCCTCACTTCTCACCGAGCAAGTGCTGGTTAACTTCCTGGAGAGACCGGTGGATCTCAGCCTGCAAATCGCATCAGCAAAGATCAAGCAGTACCAGCAGAGGGCAGGCCTGCTGATGGTTCAGCAGAACAGCAGCTGAGAGAAGACCAATCCTTCAGGAGCCTGCGGTGTAATCAGGATGACCGTGGATCAATAAGGAGGGACAGGGGAATGTTTGGTATTGAGACCAGAGATCAGTCTTTAGGGATCACAGTGTGGATCTGATCCAGCGGAATCCCAACAGGTTCCTACTGAGATCTCTGCAGATCCCAAAAGACTGGTTTGAGGACCTAGTGAACCTGAACCAGGTAGGTGCTTCATCTAAAGCTGCTCTGTTGACCACTTCGCTTTGAAGCACCACGTACAATGACTCAACTTTCCTCACCATTTTGGAATGGAAGGTTTGTCCAAATTAGGTGTATTCCATGAGGTCAGACTCTGATGTTGGGCGAGAAGGTCTGTCTTAACCGATGTGGATGACGTCATGGTTCTGTGTGGGCATCAAGTTCTTTTACAACCATGGTCCTTATGTAAGAAAAGGTTCCCGCTAAGTGTCCTCGTGTCTTTTGTCCATGTAGTGCATGACCAAATTATATGGTAAAGTTCAAGCAGCTGATGGTTTGAGATCTTTGTTGGTGATGGAACTGTAGAAGACGTCAACATCCTGAAAGTCTTACCTTAAGTGTTTGACTGATGTTTATATCGAAGGTGTCCTGTATTCCCTGACAAATATGGGGTTCACGGTTTAGATGATTATGTTCTCCCTCCATGTGCCGAACAAGAACCCTTCCCCTGCACTCATCCTGGGAGGAACCATGTGTTTACATGTATCGCACCCAAACCAGTGGTTCCATGTCAGTAGGATACTCACGGAGTCCGATGAGGGGAAGCAGGACTTCCTTCATTTTAAGCAGGAAACCAGGAAGTTCACTTACATGGTCCTCATGTACACAAAGAGAAAACCCTACCAAAGTTTTACCCAGAAGACCCTTCTGGCAGATTGTGGTTTATGTAGGTGTGTAGCGTTGCGTAGCGTAAGTTAGTTCGTCGTACCAAACTCTGGTCCGTGGAGTCTTGCTGTTCACATCTGACCAAATTTACACTCAGAAAATCGTCTTGACTTTCCATTTAAACAACCGTAACAACTCTGTTCCACCAGTTTTGTTTTGCTGTAGCCCATCGGCCTCATGGAGGAACTCGTTTTGCATCCTGAGGCGCCTTGCTGAGATGTTCGTTACTGTAGCCTTCCAAACCGCTCGGCCTTTTTATTTCAAACGCCGACGGAAGTTCTGCGGATCGAGTGTTCTGATGTTTCTGTTAAAACCCAACTGGTACCAACAACCACGTCGGGATAAAAATCACGTTCACTTGATTTTTTTTATTTTTTTTATGTTTTGTGTGCCGAAGCTTTAAAACTTAATGATTGTCTACACATCACTCACCGGCCACTTTATTAGGTCAATCCTGTTGTTTACTTGTATCAGTTCCACTCACTTTACAGATGGACTTTGTAGTTTTTTAATTAAGTTGTAGTCCATCTGTTTCTTTCCATACTTTGATGCTGGGGTGATCGAGGTGATGGTGCTGGTGCGGTGGATCAGACAACCCTGTATCCACTCACTGTACACTCTATTAGCCAAAGCCATCTTATTGCGCCACTCTGTGGTTAAATACAGTCACATCTGCTCTGTCCAGCAGAAACAATGGACGTGTGAATAAAGAAACAATGATGGTGTCTGAGCCGTCCTGAAGTTTACGTTTCATCTTCTGTAGTTAAATTGAAATGATCCGATCCTCCGGCGTGGAGATGCCCGTGTTCTCGTTGGCCATACTGACTCGGCAGAGACATGGCGTCGGGGTTTGGAGGCCCCTGTCACATGACCTCACGGTGTGTGTGCTGGGGCCCAACACTGTGTACTGCAGTCTGAGGGATTAAAGGCAGATTCTGGGAGCAGACGATAATCTGTGCCTTATAATCTCCACTATGCTGATGCTGTGATACTGTTCGTATGAAGGACTGATTCTGTGAAGCACCAAATGACTCCTGCGTTGACTCTTTATATTGTGAAGCTGAAGGACCCCCGAGAGACCCCTGAGCACTTTCCTACACTGAGAGTGTGTGCCTTTAAACGTTGTGTTTAAACTCAGAATGTTTCTGATTATGATTTTCAATCTCATTCAATCACTTTATCCCAGTTTTGTTCTGACGGCTTTGATGTCGATGTTTTAAATGGCTTTCATTTGCATAATAAACACAAAGTAAGCCGCGCAGTTCATTTTCATGTTTTAATGATCTTGAAATGTGGCGCCCTCTCTGACCAAGAAGTGCAACTACTAGTTCACAATTTGTGCTTGTTTAGTTTCACTGTAGCGTTGGTTTCTGATACGTTTTATAATTTTCTTTAACGCCTGAGTGTTAGTGTTGCATATGCAGATTTAAAAAGTGTCACTAAGTCACAATGTTATTGCACATATTGGATGCGCGACATGATCCAGCTGACATAGAAATGGAGAAAGAGAAGGGTGGCAGCGGCGTGTCTAAAATATCATTTATGCCTCTGGATTGTAGAGCCTTCCGAAACCTAATAGAACCTATCCAGTAAGTGTTCAGGACATGTCCTTTTATCCACGGACATTTCCCCCCAACCACTCTGTGATCCACCTGACTGCTATTCCTCTTGCATCCTGGTTTTCTTCCCCAACATTTATTGGTTTAGTTTATAAATTGGAAGAACTTCATGACGTTTTGTTGTCCAAATCGGTGGACTGAAAAAAAAATGTTCATTGGAAGGATGCGAGTTCTGAACCTTTTCCAGTAGCAACGGGTCGATTTCAATACTGAAAGACAGAACATAAAATGCATTGATCACACAGTGCATGATTAACACCACACAAATTCTGTTAATGTGACATGAACAAGCAGTGAGATGAATCTTTACAACTTACACATTTCATTCAGGCAAATCAAAAAAAAAAAATGGGTTTCCTGTCACATAATAAGAAGGACTTCTGTATCAAATTAAAGATAACTTAAAGAGATATTTATAACTTTTTAGTAAATTCTAAAGTGTGCTTGTTTATCTAGATAAAGCTTTGGAAATCAGACATGGACAATAAGTTGGGTTTCAGTGGCAAAGGTCACTGTGACAAATGAACCCCTTTCTTGTGAACGAAATATGTTTAAAACGACACACTTCAGGCTCCTGTAACTTACCTCAGTATCTCCAGTTTACATCGTGGGTCCTTTTGTAGATCTGTGAGTACTTTCACTCCTGACTCTCCTGGATTATTGCGATTCAGATTTAGCTCCCTGAGCTCTGACAGGGGGTTCGACCTCAAGGTTGAAGCCAGAGCCTCACATCCTACATTAGATATTCCGCATCGTTCCAGCCTGCCAGAAAGTAGAAGCACTTAATGATCTACTGTGTCCACTGAATAATAATCCACTGAATCACCAAAACATCTTTAGCATAAATTAATGGCTAAACCCGAACTAGATCTGCTAGACATGCTACTCTTATTACTTTGTATGTGTACAGACATTTAATGCAGAAAGCAGGTACACCCGACACAAAAGAAATTACAAAAACGAAAGGCAATTGAATGTCTGGTGTCCATCGGTCACCTGTTATTATTATTATTATTATCATTATTATTATTATTAACGGCGAACGTGCTAACCACTAAGCCATCATGCCGCCCCATATATACAGGATTGTTTACATTGTAGATTCTCACTGAAGGCATCAAAACTCTGAATGAACACATACACATGAGGAGTGAGGAGTTCTGTACTTAACAAAAAAAGATGAAATATCTGAAAACATGTTTTATATTCTAATTTCTTCTTTATATCCTCATTAATTATACTAAGTAACCCTGTTGGGCACCTCTTGAAGCTCACAGAGACTGCCAACAGTGTGCAAAGCAGTAATCAGAGCAAAGGGGGCCATTTTGAAGACACTAAAAACCTACTTGAAACCAAAATGCCATCGTAAATGTTATGACTTAAATCATCTTCATTTCTTATCTATTTAAACTTAACAATTCTTTTATATCTAGCTCAAAGCTCTATGTGTTTATAAAGTGATGACCTCACCACAGTGTCTCCAGTTTACAGTTTGGATCATTTAGTCCCTCACAGAGAAGCATCACTCCTGAATCATACAGGTCATTTTCACTCAGGTCCAGCTTCTTCAGATTGGAACACTCGTTGCAGAGAACTGAAGACAGTGTCTCACAGCTTTTAGCTGTCAGAATGCAGCCACACAAACTAAAAAAGAACGAACTTTTAATATGGTTTACATTTTATTTTTGTTTTATAATTCTATTAATATGATAAAGTTAGTTAAAAGATAGCTTAAGTTCCCAATTTGAAAGAGGGGTCGAGAAAGTTAAAAGGGCTAGCTGACTAAGCTTACAAGTTGATTTGGTATGATCTGAGGGGTGCAGGGGTAGAGGTATGTGGACCCAAACCCTGGAGACAGTTAACATGGACCCCTCTTCTTTTCTTTATACAGGTCATCATTGGGAACCATCATTAAGGTACATGTTTTTCCAACTGACTGTAGCTGGTTTCTCCTACTGACTTGTGTTGTTGTTGTTTATTCACTGTTGATTATTAAATAGGACATGCATGAATAAAAATACTCACAGAGCTTTTGTTGTTTGACTGACCACAGGCAGTAACCACTCAAGTCCTTCATCAGATTGACTGTACATTCTTAAATCAAATTCCTCCACCTCCAAACTTAGTAACACTTGCAACAGATTAGTCTTTTCCTCTGAAGACAGGTTGTGACATCTCTTTTTTATATACATCTGGACTTCCTGGACAACAACATGTCCATTTAGTTCACTCAGGCAATGGAACAGATTGAATGTTTTCTCTGGTGGAAGATTTGTGCTGAGCTTTTCCTTGATGTACTCAATTATATCTTCATGACTGTAGAAGATGATTCCAGTTTCTGGCAGCAGATCTCTAATGAGACTTTGATTTGGCCTCCCTGAAATGCCAAAAAGAAAGCGAAGAAACAGGTCCAGGTGCCCATTGTCACGTTTTAGAGCTTCATCCACAGCATACTTGAGGATGTGCGACAGTTCCGACTTGTTGAAAAGACCCGACAGACCCGTGGTTGATGGTGCGGGTACATTTTCATTTACAGAAAATAAAATCACAAATAAAGCAGCCAGGAACTCCTGAACACTCAAGTGCACAAGGCTGAAGACCTTTCCCAGGTTCAGGATATTCTCCTGCCTGAAGATTTGGGTGCACAGTCCTGAGTACACTGATGCTTCTCGGACATCAATTCCACACTCCTTCAGGTCTTCCTCGTGAAAGATCAGGTTCCCTTTTTCAAACTGCTGAAAAGCCAGTCGCCCCAGAGCCAGGATACTGTCTCTGATTTGATGAGGATCAGGGTCACTTTTCCCGTGGTATTTCTGACCCTTGTGTTCGATCTGATAGATGAGAAAATACATGAACAATTGAGTTACATTTTTGGGGATTGCTTGCCCTTCTGCTCTAATTAGCATTTTTTCCAAAACAGAAGCTGAAATCCAACAGAAAACTGGTATGTAGCACATGACGTGAAGGCTCCTGGTTGTCCTAATGTGCTTGATTATTTCTTCGGCGAGTCTCCGGTCCTTTACATTTTTCCTAAAGTACTCATCTTTCTGAGAATCAGTGAAGCCTTGAAACTCTGCAGCTTGAGAAACAAACTCAGGAGGGATCTGGCTGACTGCACCCGGCCGAGTGGTTATCCAGATTAAAGCAGAGGGAAGCAGGTTTCCTTTGATCAGGTTTGTCAAAATCACATCCATCGGGGCTGATTTTGTTACATCCCACAATATCTCGTTATTCTGGAAGTTTAGAGGAAGTCGACACTCGTCAAGGCCATCAAAGATGAACAGGACTTTGTTGGCTTGACAGTCAATTGAGTCTAATTCTTTGATTTCTGGAAACATATTATGAAGAAGACCCATCAGACTGAGGTATTGCTTCTTGATTAAGTGCAGCTCTCTGAAGGGAAGTGGAAAGATGAAGAGGATGTCCTGATTAGCATTTCCTTCAACCCAGTCTAAAATGAACTTTTGAACCGAGACAGTTTTCCCAATTCCAGCTACTCCTTTAGTTAGCACGGTCCGGGTGGCTCTGTCTTTAAAGAGATCATTGCATTTGATCAGATTTTTCTGGGTTGCTTGTCTCCTGGATTCATTTTCAATCTGTCTGACCTCATGCTCGCTGCTTATCGTGTCACTCCAACCTTCAATTATGCAAAGTTCAGTGTACATCTCATTCAAAAATCTTGATGTTCCATACTGGAAGATACCTTCATCAATCTTTTCACATTTCAGTTTTAATTCTAACTGAAATGGTTTTCGACATTGAAAGGCCAGATCTGAAACAGATAGAATAATTAACCTCAATCTTTGCCACAAATTGTACAACGTGAACAGACAATTTATTAAGCATACTAAACCAACGGATAATGCAACTAAAAGTTTGAACAACTCTAATCAATATGAGCTTGTTGGAGATCCACCATGCCATTGTCTCAATTTGCACCCAGTGGCATGCAAATATTCAAACACCCATGTTCAATTTTTCTAATACTGTAAATATAAGTTCAATACGAGTGAGTACTAAGTCACATAGAAGAGCAGAGTTGATGATTCACAAATAAACAACACAGCTTTAGAGTTTGTAATGGACTTAACTACAGAAAGTAAAGCTGATAGGAAGGAGTCGGTGTATGTGAGCGGATTTAGGATTCATCAAGGGATGTAGTGGTCCTTGAATGAAGATGTTATAAAGTCCCATTATTGAAGTCTGAAGTCCACACAATATAAATGTGTTACTAAGGCTGCTAATTACTTCACAAGATAAAATGGGAAAAGTTAATGTCCAAAAAAATCTCTCCAAATGAACTCGGTCCATAACTTCCACGATCTCTCCAACTGACTCAGTCTATGGTTTCACAATAGACTCAGCTTAAACAGGTCCGTTCCTGCAGATTCATTATGTACAACATCGGGAAGAATAAACCTTCAACAAAACAGGCTACTCAGCTGGTGGTCCAAGCCCTCATCCTATCCCGGCTCTATTGTAATGCTGTACTTGCCGGTCTCCCAGCTTCCACCATCAGGACTTTACAGCTGTTCAACCAGCCAAAGCGAATTTATTTCACTTTATTCCTCCTCTCTCTATCAGATCTCCATCAATGATCAGGTTTGATGATACTACAGTGTAGCTGGTTTCTCCTGAAGTACTGTGTTCTCTTACTAAAAGCATCTGCTAAATTACTAAATGCAAATGATTTAAATGTAGGAAACTGCAGAGAACATGCTGAAGATGCTGGGTAAAATAATTTATAAACATGGAATGGCAACATTTGGCATGATAAAAAAAAAAAAAAGCTAAAAGATAAAAAATAAATGAAAAAATCAAGATGGCAGATAATGGTGAACCAGTCCAGGAGTTTTTACTAGGCAAAGTTGTGAAAAAATGAAAATAAATATATATAGGTTTTAATGGAAATAAATATATATTTAACTTTCCAAAATAGGGTTGCAGTGTAAATTTAAGCCCTGCACAGCTAAAAAGAAGAAAACCTTGAATTCTTACTGTTTTGCAGAGTATTGGCAGCATCTCTCTGGTTTGTTTTTTTTAGGACATGCAGGACTATCTTTAGTACACCATCTCTGACACCGGACTCGTCATCCTCAGTCTCCACTTCATCCTCATAACCCACTGAGAATCCTGGATTCAAAATCTTTAAGTATCTTCTTAGCTCTTTCTTCACGAGAGTAACAACATTGTGTTCCAGCTCCTCCCCCTGAAAATTTTACAACAGTACAAAAATATCTAACAGGCCATGATTCAATAGAGAGAAGGTCAGGAGCCATTCAACAATAACCACTTTTATTATCTCTTACAAATCCTTAACTTGTGTGTTCTGAAACATTTTGGATTTTTTTTCTTATTTATCACACACTGAACAAACTATATTCTGCTTGCTATGTCATTATGACATTAACAGCACGAGGCTTAACCAAACCCTGGTTGGATCTGAAACTGCAAGAACTGTTTGGTTGAGGTTATTGCTGCCAAAGGAGGCTCAACCAGTTATTAAATCCAAAGGTTCACATACTTTTTCCTCCATGCCCTCTGAACGTTGTTCAATAAAACCATGCAAACATATAATTTAGTGTGTGGTATTAGTTTAAACAGACTGCGTTTGTGTCCATTGCTGTGATTTAGATGAAGATCAGAACACTTTAATGACCAATTTATGCAAAAATCCAAGTAATTCCAAAGGAGTCACATACTTTCTCTTGCAACTGTATCAGTCTGTGTGTAATGAATTAACATAATGTACAGGTTTTTCTTTTTAAATGGAATAACTAAAATGAAACAACTTTTTATTCATAATCACAGCACAGTAGCGAACAGTCAGAACTTTATGGATAAGCAAAGTTTGAAAAAAAAATACTGAGTTGTAATTAGAAATAATCAGAAGACATCACAAGTCAATAGCCGGATTTAAATTCAAATTCAAAATTCAATTTAATTCAAAAGATCAATCATCATCTCTTATATCTGTCCCAAAGACAAAACACGAATCACACCCAAAACACAAACCTTAAATATAAATTCCCGCGGCTTTTGCCTGGTGGCTCTTGTACTGTCTTGCCCTTGGTTTTCATGTCTCTTGAGGTCTGGAAACAAAAATATTGCTATATTACTAGAAACATGTCTGTATTTGATCAAAAGAAATTTTTGGGGGCTATATATTCCTATTTTAGATTTACCTCTGTCTATCCCAGCAGTCTCAGCTTTTAGAGTGATTGGGTTGTCCATTAAGTGATTGCTCCGAGATACACAGCTAGGTTCAGGGGGGTCTGACACTTGACTCTGACTAAAACACAACTTGTGTTAAAATACAACCCAAGTTATCAAAACCGTATCTTTTAGAAAAATAATTGGTAATTGTGTTCCATAGTTTTATTCTGTAGTCCATCTATTCCTCAACATCAGGGGTTCGCCCATGAGCACTGCATGAGCAGCCCACGAGTCTGTTCTAAAAATAGCTCATCACGCACTGTAGCGATGATGCAGATTTCCCAAACTTTTAGCATTACCCGTACACAAAGCGCAAAATGGGAAAAAGTGACCGGCTTTGGGCACGTGATGACGAAGTTCAAATGAGGCTCAGTAGTGTGTGTGTCCTCCACGTGCCTGTATGACCTCCCTACAACACCTGGATATGCTCCTGATGAGGCGGTGGATGTTCTCTCCATGTCTCCTGGTGTACTGGCCCGTCTCCTGGTATCTGCTCCATGC